>JAODJW010000079.1:450275-465977 GCA_026777045.1 Hyperopisus bebe
TGCGTATAAGTATCGATGTTCGACATCTGAAGTTAGTATTATAGTATAGTCATGTATAATTTCCGTTCGGACCTTATCGGATTCCTTTCAGAATGTTTTAAGATGCAGGAGTAATGAGTATTCGGTAAAAGTCAGCTTCTACTGACTTGAAATGTTTAATTTGACAGTCTTGAATGTGGCTATGGTAACGTGGTCAGTGGTGTGCAAAGTAACATAGCAAGGAAGAAACGGATACATTTCCTGGCTGTGTATGAAGAGCATGGTATTAAGTGTATAAAATACCTCGGATTAAACTATACAGTGAGAGAAGCACCAGTTTGGATTATAATAGACTGAATATTTGTTGTGTCTGGAAAAGTTAAGTCTCTGAAACTTGTCAAATATTACAGTGACGGTAAAACTAATGTCCTCTGAAGCTACACATAAATACTTCGGAAATACCCAGGGAATTCCCTATCTGCAAGAGGGTACATTTCCTAAATGCACAGCTGAGTTTCCTGCGTGGTTACAACGCATCCCAGGCTGTATATAGTTTCTCTCAGGCACACCCATGCGAGTACAGACTCACTGTAATGCATCTGATGGAACAGTCCACACATTAAATCCAGGTTACCTGCCCAATACCAAGGCTCCCAGCATTGGTTATGATGGAGAAGGTATTCAAAAGCAATTCCTTTATGATGACTCAGTAACTGCTACTGCTTATCCATGAGGAATACACAGAAAACAGAGTGCTTTGTTTTGGGAGATTAGCAGCCAGCATGCTTTGAATTCTATTGATTTTATAGGATTGTATAACTTTTATAGCCAAATTTTGCATTTTGAAGTGATACAGAGACACAGGAACTCAGCAATAATCTGCAGGCTTTCTATCAAATACCTGTTTACAATAAAAGTGTGAATGTTTAAATGTGCCTTTGTTGCTTTTTTGTCATCTTATTATTAATGTTTTCTATATCCCAAAAAACTCTCAAACATCAAACTCTCCAAAGTTTTGCCCAGTTCACAGTACTGCATCCCTCGCCTGCCCTCTCCAGTGTGTTTAGACAGTGTTGTCCTAAACGCACAGTCATACCACAGGTGCAGTGGCCAGTAGCGTGACTGTTAAGAACACAGATGGTTACTGGGTGAGTGCCAGGGGGCAACAATACATAATGAGATGTCTGCAGAACCGTGTTATAGAAAACTGCATGTTATGAACGCATTTAGGGTTACAAACTCAGAACACTGAAGATGTCCTTGAGAAAGGATTATATAGAGTATTAGTCAGAGGAACGACGCGGGACTTTCTGAAAATCTTACAGCATGATGATGAGATGAGAAAAAAGGCCAGGGTGGCATGTTGCTGGCAGGAATTGATTTAAAAAATAATAATATTTTTGCTATTTCCCCAGGTTTTTCAAAGAAGTGTTTCCAGTACTTATGAATTCTTCATAATCTAAGCCTACCAAATCATGTAAAGTTGGCATCGTATCCATTTTAATTCTTGCAATTAATATAGCTTATATTACATATATTATGATATGGTCTCCTATTTCTGCTCATTTCTAATGTCCAAAGCTGAATATGACAATTATATTGTTAGGGTACATTAAAATAGCATAGCTGCCTGCTTGGGATTGAGTTTAAGGATGTGAATAAATAGATTGAGTAACTACATTAATGTTAGTTATTGTTAGAACATTAAGTGACAGCAACAAAATAACAAAGGTGTATCTAGGTGTCTGTGGATAACAAAGAAATTCACAAAGTTGCTCAGCACCCTGTCTTTGGGATGACGCTCCTGATATGAATGATGCACAGTTGCTTCTGGGTCACACTGACAGCGACAGAAGGACAAAAGCAAACAAAGTTTAGGTTAAAGTACATCTTACAGACATGATATTCTCCCAGAAATAAAACCGTGGGTAAAACCTGTGTTTTAGACCAGCCAATTCACAAAACATCTACACTTCCAGATGCCACTAGTATTTTTGCAGAGGGTTAAAGAGCTCTTAAAAAAAAAACAAGTCTACTAATGTCAAACATACCTGTAGCTGAACACCAAAGACATACTGATATCATACAGACTGAATCTGTCTCCCCATCATTTGAGATTTACCTACCAACAATTTAATATGCCATATAAGATGTTCCCAATACATTAAAAAAGTAAGTACTGCACATAATTATATAGCAATATTTCATAATGCTTCTTAAATACGATGAGGTTATTGTCAGATATTTTATCCAGTGTGATCCAACCACACTTTCCCTGCACTCAAATCATTTCTGCTTACTGCCATATTATTATGATATTGTGTTAAAAATAAGAAACAACAGAGGCCGTAAACAGTTTGCATAACTACGCACAGCCAGATAAAGGGCACACTTTGGGGCTTTCCAGTGCATCTCCATCACTGCTTGAACAATACAGTGATACCCCACAATCTGAGAATGTGCGGGGGCTGCAAGGGTGGGGGGAGGTGGGGAGGGTCATGGGTCTTCTTCTCCCATTGATGCACTGGGGGATTCCCCTCCTTCCTCTTGTTCCCCTTGTCAAAGACATCAGTAGCAGCTGGACCCCTTAACCATGTCGTAACAGCAAGAAAGGGGCTCAGGGGTGGAGGGTGCAGGAGGGGGGAGTGTGTGCGCACGTATGGAAGGCTGCATCTCCTATTGTACCTCGGGCCAGCACACTTCAGTGACAACACATCCATCAACAGCCAATAGTTGCCAGCAATTCACCCTGAAAACACAACAGTGACCTTTGACCTCTTAACCAAAAAGAAGTGAAGTTCCTCAGTCACACCATGAGTTCCCTGCTAAGGATCTCGGGGACATCCCTCCCTAAAGAGACACCCTGCCGCACCAATGGCTTTAGTGACTACTTCACCCGCGTGAATTTTGTGTGCATTTCATGTGAATAAAGACCAATTACAGTCTGAAAAAGACAATGGCATCTTCATTTTATATAGTTATTCAAAGGTGAAAGTAACAGCCTTTGTTAAAGGATCCAGGTTCATAACTTAATAGAAACAACTTGTAACAAAATCTGAAGAGTTAATTAAAAACACACTTTCCTTTGTGGAGAAATAAATCACCATTTGACCTACAGTTAATCGGTATGAGAATCCTGTTGCCTATAAATGCATGTGAATGACGACTGCAGAAAATGAATCCAACACAACACTTGTTAGTGGAGTAAGGTAACAACAACTGCTGAGTAAAGGAAACCTACTGAACCACATATTCCTTGGATAGTTAATTTGATTCACTAGAGCATACCTCATATGTGTAAAACTATGAAATCCAGGAGTGCAGAAATGCATAAAACAGTGAATACTGCCACAGCTACAGAGTGAGCTTTGGTTGAGTTACCAGAAAAATACTTTCGCTCCCTATGAATACAATTTAAAACCGAAAGCAGGAAACTGCGCAGCCGAGCTTCCAGCGGTGAGTTATGCATGATACTACAGTGGAAAGCGCGATGTCGGCTTTGTTGTGCTTGATTGTTTTGGACGACACCCCAAGGTAAATTCCTTGTAGGCCTGTGTAAAAGCACTAAACGATTTGTATTTTATGCATGAAATTGCTCGACGGTTCATTTCGATTGTCGAAGAGCCACATTCTCTGCAGGTTTATCTTAAAAATAAAACGGGTTCATATGACCAATCTATGCGGGGAACATAACAAGTGAATTTTACGTTGTCGGAATAATCTCAAATAAACGTTAAAATTCCACAGGTATATTAATTGCTTAAATACATATAAATTACAATGACGTAAAGACCAATCACAAAACGTCCAGTTGCTTTCCTCAAACGTAATATAGATTTAAAAACTAAGATTTAGTTATTCGGAAGAAAAAACAAGTTCAAATCTGACATCTGTTGAAATTAAAGGTTACGTCGGCCTGTATGCCGGTGACTTTCACGAGGTCTATGTCGTGTGCGTAATTGATTTCAAAGTATAATGTTATTACAAGAAATATAACCAATCATTTATTAACAGAAATATAAAATATTTTTTATTATTTTAAAGTACAAGGGATCGAAAAGCCAAATACAAAAGCTCGAACGGGTAATAACCAACAGGCCCACTGAAGCAACAAATGAAATAGCGGGTTAGATGACCATATACAGGCCAGAAAGTTCTGTGAACAGGAAACTAAATGTTGCTCTGCCAAAATTGTTCTAAATTAAATATTATCGAGAAAGCGTAAAGCCCTGCGTCATTTTACTACGACAAGGTCGATTTCAACTAACTGCAATCTATTTCTGGAGTTAGCGTTTCGACATAAAGGCCTAAAATGTATAATCTATATGTCAGCACTTCATGCGACCCCCCAAAAAATGCCAAGTAGACGGTTTGTTCTAAATTTAGTTTATCCCGAATTTAATTAATAAATAAATCTACAAGCCTTCCAAAATAAGCTTATATACGGGTTTCTTTACGCGTTGTGCAACGATACCTTCCAGTATTCGCTTAACATATTGTAAATGCCTAGGTTTGCACTATAAAACGTATGTAGGCCTATTTACAGGTGTAAATGTGCGTATTTAAACACATTGAATCTGAAAACATCAATATAATGATTTTGTTTTGCTGTTCGAATTTCCGCCACGGATACAAGGTGTATTTTGAGATGGCTCAAGCAATGACAATAAATAACACAACCAGATACCACAAAAGTGGGTGTATTAAATGCAACTGAATATCTTAAGCACATTTTTGACAACCGCGGGGTCGAATTTGGCATTTTTTATATTAATAACCATTTTTTACATCCACACTACATCTCATTATTTCTGTGAATTATAATAATGACCTTTCTCTTAACTGCAAGAGAAACAACATGCATAGAACCCTTGAACCATAAAAGCAAACTAATTCAAAAGCAGAAAAATTCAGAATTTGAAAAGAGCGCCATTCTTTCCAACAAAGCACAGTGAGTAAATGCCCGCGATCCCCCCTCAGTTTGCGAACGGCGGAGTTTTATAGAGCAGCAGCGAGCGCTCAGCGGTGAGCTCGGCGCTCCAGCTCTAGCGGATGTCCCGCCCCTTGCGCCTTCTCGCACTGCGATGATGTAACCACTTTCCAAATTTAGCGTGTTGCCGATGCTTCAGAAGTTCCTCCGCTGGTCGGAGCTGCTGTCTGTTACGCGACGTCATAACAATCCTGTTATTATTGTAAACAGTCCGCCTGCTTTCCACTGTCGTGCTCCACCAAACCTAAGTGTCTGTAGTCCTTTGTTCAAATAGGCTTGCGAAAATATCTACGGGAGGAACCTTTATAGATAGGAGGTATTTCTTTGTGGAAAGACAACACTATACCACATGTAGTACACGTGCAGTAAATAAGGACTATTACATTTTTGTAACTTAACTGGAGCTTGTAATTAATGTTAAAGTAAACACATCATAGGTAATCTAATATGATGTCGCGCCGGCATCAAGCGCCTTCGAAAACTATTTTAATGTAATGTTCAAATTAACAAATATCTTTACCCACACAGCGGCATTTCAATTAGATTCGTCCTCATATCGCGATATAAATGTAATTTCTAAATTATCAGAACAAACATCAGTCATTAACCACCAAACAGTAGCGAAAAGCTAAATCGCCTTAATTAAAAAAGACAGGTTCGTTTGTAAACTAAGTCCTATTCACCTTACTATGAATCAATTTAATTACGTCATCTTGTTTTTCCATCCGCTACAACTGTATGTACAGTGGATTGGATGTTTACCTCTTTTAAAGCTACAGGATTTTTAATCAATGAACCTCGTGTTTCCTATTGCCAGGCGTTGCTAACCAACTTCAATGTTCAGATATTAAAACCCGCATTGGTCTATACATCATTTTAATAAGCAAACGAAGTGCCTATCTAAAACTCAATTCATATACTTGTAAATAGTATGAGAAGCAAATACGATAAGAAAAGCTTGCTTAATGCCACTTACTTGAGCGCCGCTGAAAGCTGGATTTCCGTCTAAATGTGCAAGTCGATGCATTGCTTTTAATGGCAAAATTTATATTCCAATTCGACATGTCCATCTGTTCGGAAATAAAGACTAGTGCTTGTTTTAAAATGCAGTTTCACCAAGCTTCAAGGAAGTTGTCCTTTTGTTCCAGTATTTATACATTGCGTCAATGTTGCGAAAAGAGGCGGAGCGGCGGCACTTCGACAAAAAATCCGCGCACACAACCTTATGTACACAAAAACTAAACCCTCCACCCTGCCAAAATCGCCGGATCGGATTAGATCACGTGTCCTGGAATGTCCACCATCTATTAACACGGTGACACTTCAACTCGGAGGCGTAGGGCACACGCTACAGGGAAGAGACTGGGGAAGAGATGCGCTTATGGATTTGGAAGGAAACGCGAAGTGTCAACCGCGTCCTCGTCGAGCGCCGCAATTAGCTACGAGATCGGCGTATAGAGAGCAAGTGTGTGAGTTTATTTTAGCGCCGAAATGTTAGGTGGGTTGAGGAAGCCCTTTTACGCACAGACAAGACACCGTAATTCTATAAGTACGAGGGTGTTCCTTATCTCACTACGTAATATAGAGTAGGATGGCCGTTTCTGTGGATTCGACTTAAATGATTGACACTGTGTAATGTTAAAGGGAGGTGAAGCAGCCTTTTGTCGTGGTTACAGAGTAGTTGCATCAGAAAGTTTATTGATTTCCTTCCGCCGAAAGAACGTATTGCTAGTTATATTCTGTGTTCATTGTATCCGTGCAAAACCATACTATTAAATGACACCGTGTATATCTAACTGAAAAAGTGTTTTTAAAGCTTGAAGAGAATTTCTACGATTTCACCTGTTTAATGTTCTACCACGGCATATTATTAAATCTGTACTTGGTGCGGAACGGACCTGTACCATTACCTCACTGGCGTCTTTCTTGGACGCTTGGTGAAGTGCCAGTCGACCATGCTCTTCACTTGAGGCCTAAGTGCCATTTTTTAGCGGTGCAACTAAATTGTCCTTGTAGTCTTTCAACAACTTGTCGTTTGCAGCCCGCAACAGATTTTAAAGTATTCTACATGGAAGATTTGATGAATTGTGTTCGTTAATACTTGGAAATGCCAGTTCAGACTAAATTATTCATGAATAGGCTATTTGTCCTACATGGATAGGAAATGGGTAATGAATTCGTAAACTGAGCCAGGTCCAGGTTGCGAATTCATTAAATTCTAAAATATCTGTGATGGTATTTTAACATTAGAACATAGCTCTTTCCTGATCCTAAAACACGTATTTCGTGCTGTGATTAGTCGTCATAACGCTATTACAGTTTTGACTTGCACTTCAAATACAGTTGAGAATGTCTAGAAGTATATGTACTTATGTGTTATTTACAGCTGTGACAATAATTTTATAATTTTTAATAATAAAGGTAAAAATTAAAAATCCATTTCATGTCATACAACTCGTCAGTTTCTTAATATAACATCACGCTAAATTCACACAATACTGCAAAGTAGCCTAGTAAGGAAACCGTAAGTAAAATACTCCTAAGTTAATTGATAAGGAGGTGGAACTTTTCCCTTCAAAAAACTCTTGACCCAATTCCTCTTGGTGTTTGAATGTTGGACATATAACGGGTTAGTGTACCTCACAGCGGCATTAGGCCTTGCGTGCACTCTTCTGTGGTGCTCTTGTAATGTAAGCAACATTAATATTTCAACTTTATATTCAACTTAGTTGACGACATCATCTGTGCAGATGTATATAGGGACTGTGACATAACACCCATAACACGCAGAAAACAACCTAGTAATATCCGCAATGTTTACGGCAATTTAAAAAGTGCACTCTCTAGTTTACAATGATCAAAAGAAGACAGTTTTGGCTCGGTTCACAAAATAGTGTTGTCAGGTCTGTGAATGTGCACTTACACATCATTCCGATCGTTCAAATTTTCTACAATACCTGTCATGCATACATAATTATGCAGTTTAAATTTTAGATTATCAACTTAAAACCTAAGATGGTAAAATAAGAAAACAGACATTATTTATATTTTCGCCACCCAGTTACTTTAAAGTTGTAGAAACTTATATTTTTCATGTAGCAAAACATTTAGGAAGTTAGCTTAAGAAGTTGGCAATGCGTGGAGGAGAAAAATATTGCCCTTGCACATTGATGTTTGCACAGCTGAGGTGAGCGGTCGATACTTTCCAGCAATTAACTATTTCTGTGCTGACACGACCAAAAGACATTTTAGGGTGAGGGTTCCAAACTATTTGTCTGAACGAAGGCAAGCGGCCATTAAAAGCATCTTCCACGTTTTGGGTTGAATAGAGGGATACAGATAAATAAATGACAAGAATAAACGGGCACATCTCCTATATGTAACCGAATCTGCTTTTAGGAGGCGCAGTTATTTTATATGTGCCACTATATTCTTGTCCATGTCTGTCCAGAATACTTTATAAACTTCTTCCCGGTGACGTCTTGAAGTTTTTAGTGTGCTTTAAATTTTGATTGCTTTAAGTCTACATTTAATCATTTAATGTAATCCTCTCACGCTATGGAAGAGCCCATTTAAATCTTTTTAGATAAGAAAAAATATTGACGCTGTAAACCTAATGCCATCGTGCTGATATCTACTTTAAACCAACTCCATCGCTCATTCTCTTATAAACGCTCTTTTAAAGCTTACCCTCACTTTTACAGTTCCCCGTGTCAGAGTAATCAAACGTCTGCGGAACGTATCCGCGTAAATAAGGAACGTGTATTTATATGTGACTTAAATGCGAGGTAAAAGAGGCGTGAATCTATACCAAAACTTGTCTTTTTGTAAAAGTGATTTCCGATGCCTTTACAGTAATTAGCAATATATTTCACCTCTATGTTTATATAATAGACAGTACATTATTAATATTTAGCTCTAAACCAATCCACTTGAACCTTGCTATTTGAACAACTTTAACAGCCGACATATTAACAAAAACATTTTACTAGGTGTATTTTTTCATGCATTCATGTAATAGTGTTCGTAGGTTTCATTGGGTCTATATATACACACAGTACATATATAATATGAAAAACATGCTTAATATAGCCCTACACCATCGACTAAAATACTATATCAACGATAACGCTTCCTTGGTTTTTCATTGGCTGCTATTATACGGGCATTTATATGGTTGTGTAACTGTTATTGTATAAAATAATGACAGACTTATATATAAAAAGAAACTTAACAGCGTCATTCTAGGTTAGGCTATCGGAGTGAGTTTTGAATTGGCATAAAACCACGTGATGCAAACTTCGCGTTTCTAAGAAAAGTTCTTTCCAGAATAGCGGTGTATAAAACACTTTGATGTAATCTATAAACCAAGTGCAATTACTACCGCAATTATATTATGAAACCAATTCACAGTGATATAATGCATTTGTGTGACTAGTTTTACAGTATATTGTGTTTTTTCTGATCTCTATTTTCACATTGCTCGTTCCCCTCGATAACAAAGGGACAATTAATTCATACTGCACAAATTCAAACGTATATGCACGCAGCATGTTGGTTTCAGTTCAATTTATGATTTGAAAGGAGGATGTTTCAAGACTACACAAAAAAGAAAACATTTTTGATTACATATTGATATAGTGTATTGTGTCTCTATGTCATCGACTGTAAATATTTCAAATCCACAGGGGCTGCATATTTTCTCTTACTTAAGTCAAAAATAAACTAATTCGTTTTGAAAGAGAACATCTCAAGTAGACTCATTTAGAAATGTCTAGAAAAAGACTCTAATTTCGTTTTTCTTAGTGGAATGAATATTTGCTACCTTTGGAAAATTACATTTAAAAACGAAAATAATCCGGAAAACTATAAGAATATATTTTAAATCTTAGAATGTTGAAAAGGGATCGACAATTCCCCAGTAGCAACCATGTTCTATGAATCTGCCATAAACACAACGGTATATTAAAAACAAATATTCTCATTACTTCAATTGCATCTGTATAAATGCAATTGCTGCGTATGCACGATATTTTACTGCATGGTAACCACAGAAATAAGCTGAACTTACTCTTCAATCAACATTCTTGCACAAATGCTACAGAATAGTCTTATATCATATTGCTGACACTAATAATATTGTCAGTAAATTGCTACACAAGATAATGTGGTATATTTTATCCCATCCCCCAAAAATGCTTTTAAACATGTGTAAACCGAAATAAGTACAATATAACACCGAAAAAATCTTTAGACAAATATTTCTCCTTAAGAAATTTCGAAATAGTGTGGATCCGAAACTTTAAACAAGTCGGAATTCTATTATTTTCTTTTTTTATTAGAATGCACAACGTTTTGGCCTTGGATAGGTTTGTGTTTTATTGCAAGCAATCATTGTACTGATTTGAATGAATATTACGTGGATAAATAAAACGAATGAGATTGCAGAAGGCATGAAAGTTATTTTAATGAGCATCTATAAACTACCATTGTGGCTGGTAATTTCAGGAGGGTTTGCTATGACATGTGCAAGAGAAAATAAAAATCCATTGAAATCGTTGGTCATTTTCCAAGTCATTTCGAGAAGTCTCAGAATTCAGAATTCGCTAAACCATACAAATACTTCGAATATTCCGAAATATTACACATTTGCATAAATATGGTATTCAAAGAATGTACAAAAGTTAGTAAAATTTTCACTGTGAATTATATCAGTCAGAAAAGTTTTAGCGTATGCTCAATTTGAAACTACGCTTCTTGAAACGTAGTGGAAACAAAAATTTCGAAGAACCGAGTATCTGAGATACATTTTTACGAACTCAAAACCACGGGTACCAATGGAAACAGTATCAGTATCAGAAATCCTCAGCTGGAACAGATAATATACAAAAATGAGGGTAACGACAACAAAAGCGATACTCATCCTTAAAGGAAAATCAACGTGAAATTTGAAAACGTAGGTATTATGCTTATAAAATTGCGAGTTGAATTGTTTTTAACCTGAAAAGTTTGCTGTTTTCATCTGTCGGAATCTTTCTTGAACCAAAATCGTCTGTCAGGAACACCTCTTAAATCTTTGAAAGCAAATTGAAAATAATCAAGAGGAGCTGCAAACTACCGTGTACGTTTTACTCCAGGAATTTTAAGTGCTAACCTTAAATTTTACACAAAAACCATCTTTCACAAAAACTCCCACCCTGAAATTTCTAGGGGCTGAATATTTTGGAAATCAACAAGTGCTTAGTAGGCATGCATGTGTAGAATTTCATGCATAGCTACAAACAGCATGATGCTTCGTGGTGTACAGCAGAACAGTAACTTCAAATGATTGCCTCTCCTTAATTTTAGCCTTTAATTTGTTTGGTTTGTTTCTGCAAGAGTGCTACAGGACAACAAACGGTTATTTTTACTTGCTGAAGGACTGCTGCTTGACACACACTTCTGTATTTCTGTGTGTGTGCCTTTTTCTCTGATTCTTACATGTTTCTCGATTTCATTTACTCATATGCGTCTGTGTAGGCAGGGCTTATAGCAGAAATGTTAAGCATTCAAAGTGACCTATCTGATCCTGCATCTTCTTTTCTAAAGGTCACAGTGATACGCTACCTTGCCAGGCCACAGCATGTCTAAGAAGAACCAGCAGCCAGTTCTTATTGGTGCTTCTTGTTCAGCATCTTATCTAGTTTCACCTTTTTCGGGTGATAGTATCAAACGCTTATCTTCACCTCTGGATGAAGAGTATTTGGGCACAAGGCATGACAGTGATATCTTCAAAGAGAAGCCAGGAATTTGTTGAGAGGTCCTGCCTTCTGTAACCTAGATACAGTATTCCAACCCAGAATGTTGGCGGTCAGTGATTTACTGTTTGCAGCTACTGCAAAAAGTGGCAGCTGTCCTTCTAAGCTCACCTCTGTGTACTACTGACAGCAATAGCTTCAAGATGTCTAATAACACCTGAAAACATCTATCTATGGTTCCAAGATTTTAGAGGGAAACATCCATCTGGTAACTGAAGAGTTAATTTCACAGACTGGATATATGGATGGGATAAGTTCATAAGTAAGTACCATTTCTGTGGACGTAATGAGTTTTGGAAGTTTAACAAAAGTTCTTTGCTGCAGTATATGAGGGCTGAGTGTGTTTTGGTTCTCGGTACTGAAGCACATGATAAGTCTGACTTTGGTGGATTCATTTCAAAAACAGCTAAACACAAACTAAGTTTTACAGATTTGGTCTTTGATTATGGCAAGAGAACGTCTTGTGCTGATAAGTACATTCAAATAAAATATAACCTCTGTATATTTCACATAACAGCGTCTGTACAGCATTTATTAAATTAGCGTCACGCTGTGATTGGCAAGTACAAGCTAAGCTTATATGCTGAGCATCACATGTGACGTGGTAAATGTTTAATACACCAAGCTTGAGACAAAAACATGCATTCCCTTTGTTTACTCTCCATCTATACAATCAGTCAAAGTCAATCAAAATGTCTGGTAATTACCATAAGACTTTGTAGTGTAAAACACTGTATTGACAGTGTAAAGTAAATTATGATTTTAAACTTGCATACTTGCATCCCATCTGCATTGCTGGTTAACTTAAAATACCATGGATTATCTATACAAATGCATAGTGCAAATTTAGTGTTAACTTTATGTCACCAACATGTAATATTTAATTAAAAAAGCATTTAGCCATGGATTAATGCCAAGTTTAAAACCTAGAAATATCTTCAGTATCTTCATAATTGTGTATATGATGAACATTCTCTATAAATAAGCTTCCATAAAGAATATGATTAAGAGTACCGCACATTCAAAAGAAAATATATCAGAACCATATACAACAAACTGCTAACTTATTTAGTAAAAATTCACAATATCGCTGATATTAGATGTGTACACAGAGTGAAATTTATGGATCCTGCAGCTTGACATTCATCGGATTAATTCTGTATTGCCATGCCTAGAAGTATGCGTTATACCCTCCCCTAGCTTATCTACACACCCCATTAATCATTAAAGAACATGTCACTGGCAATGGTATGAAACTGCACAAAACTACTATCCATACAGCAGAAAACAAAATGCAATAATCTAAATTTGGAAAACAAAAATCTCTGTTTGCTACAGGAAATGGGACAATGTGCAAAATGAATTTTAGTGGAATTTCCCTTAAAGTTTTTTTAGGTGAAGAGAGCCCCTGAATCACTGAAAGGTATAGTCAGTTTGAAGAAGAGACTCAAGGGTTCTTGTGTCATTCCGTCTATCGCCTAGGCTCTATCTATATCCATCTTCATGTCCTATCAAGTGAAATACTCGTCTGCATTTCTGAAACATCCACCCAAGTGCGCCTCCTGCCTATTTTTAAAGAGTTGCTACCCTCTTCGATTACACGGTTCCTTTCCATTCCTGTGAACTCAGTCTATACAGACCTCAGATTTCCAGCATCAGCGCGACATTGCAGACCCACCCAAGGGTTGTAGAATGCCTAACACTCTGATACACACACACATTGCAAATATGTTACAGAAAAATTGATCAATGACGTGATTCTGAATCTTAGCATACCACAAACCTTTAAGGTTTGTATACTTTATACTGTTCACTGTTTTATGTACAACTGTCATGTCTTCATTGTTCCTCCCAAGGAGGAACATCACTAAGCTTATTCTAATAGCCACAATGACTATATTTCACTTATTAAGCAACAGCAGTTAAACCTTTACTTCCTTGAAGAGAACTAGGTCAAGACTGCGGTCGGCCACTTGGAAAACTGTTCAAGTTTGAAATAATCATTAGTCACACTGGATGACCCACTTGTCCACCCAACAAATCTTTTTACTTGTGGTGACACTACAAGCAGGGAAAGGAATGTGTCTGGCGCTGCTGTGGATTTATTGTAAAATCAAAAATATTGCCGGAAATTCAATGCACCCATTCAGCCATTTTCCAACACTGTTATCAGTGCACAGGGTCGCAACACAACAACCTGTCAACTGAAATCAGATCTCTAGCTGTCGTCTGCAGCTCCCCCTCACTCATCCTTATGCCATGTGGAGGTTAGCATGTGCTATCTTCTGTTTATGTGCCAGCCCAACAGCAAGAGCATTCTGTGCCAACTTGTAAGTAGTAGCATGGTAAAAAAAAAAATACCTTTTATTTTTTACACTCTAAGTCAACATGTTTAAAATGCATGTCTTGTCATAGTGCTGTTGAATACCCACTGAACTGAAGCTTGAAATCCAAGCACAGAAGCTTTGAGTGCCATGACCTGGAATGAGGGAACATTTGGGACCATGTGCACAACTCCTTTGAGCTTCCCAGCATGCCTCTCTAGACACCAGCCACATGACCAATGCACCACAGGCTGCTCAAAAGCTGATGTGATTGCCATTTCCTGTCCTCTGTCCCTGTAAACCATAACATTTCCCCATGACATTTATTTTTATGCTAATACAAGGTTTGCGATAAATGAATAATCTGCCGACCGCTTCTCGTCTGTGCTGTGCCCAGGTTTCATGCTTCCATGTCGCTCTGCATGCTATCATGGCAACCGGGATGGAGAGGCGGCAGCAACTTGAGATTCTGACAAGTCGCCAAACGTGAGCATAAGGGACAGCAGCGAGGGGCAGTGGTCACATCTCTGAGACCTGCTTCTGAGGCTTGGGGGTACCATGCTAAGCATCACTCCATAAACAATTGTGAGATGAGAATTTCACAAGAGCAAACATCACAGTAGAGGCTAGCGTTGGATAGGTAAATAAAAAAACTGACTAGACACAAATATGTACTTAAAAAGGCAACTGTCAAATTTCACCACGTGTAATACAATTAAGGCTGTTCTTATCATTGCCAATGAAAACAAGCTGCATCATTAAACCTCAAAGTAGAGAAGTAAAATCATCATTTGAAAAGCACCTTCATTTGAGAACCAAAAAACCTCTCTGACTCATATGAAGACTAAGCAACTGTAAGTTTCATATGGAGAAAACAAAACAGTTTCTGTAGTTGGATATGAATAATATAACAATATTTTCCAACATACAATGTTGCACTGTAATGCGTCCCGTAGGGCAGGGGGGTATGACAACATTAGCAGTAACGGACGATATCAGACAGCCTTGAGGGCCTAGCTGTGAATTCCTTTTTTGCAGCTCCCTACATCAATACGAGGTCACGGCATTCACAGGCAGTTAACAGTTGAGATAAAAAAGAAAATGAGGAACCATTGACAATATTTAAATGAATTAGTCTAGGCTATTAATTACTTGACTTGCTATTCACTGTCCCCTTAAAACCATAACACCTATAAAATGCTTTGTCCAATATTGATTCATGAAACTATGTGATTTTCCCATATTCTCATACACAAAAAATAGAAACACCTAAATTAATGTAAAACTATGACTATTGATCACGCCTGCTTCTGTGATTGTACATGTTTTGGACGACTTGATATTATCGTAAATCCTGATATTTTTTATAATAAAATATTGTGCATTTTTCTTAGATATTGCCCAGTCCTAATTAATTAGGGTAAAGCATCAGCTATATTAATAAAGTATATTTAATCAATCCAAGGAGAAGTGGATTGGGATTAAATTTCAGTCCTGGACTTTGGGGTCCCTACAACAAATTTTGGCAAGTGGGGGGTGGGGGTGTCCCATGATAAGTTTTGTAAAGCGATACATTTTTTTCTGGAATCGGGGGGGGTGGTGGTGGTGGTGG
>JAODJW010000079.1:466077-493980 GCA_026777045.1 Hyperopisus bebe
ATTGGGGGGGGTGGTGGTGGTGGTGGGGGGGGGCGTGACTGGATGCCATATGGCCAGTCCAGCCCTGAATCCAAGCACAGCCATGTTAGTTTAGCTCCTGATGGCTTCGATTGAGAAATTTTGAAATTTTGCATGATACAGCATTTCACCCAAGGTACATTTTCACATTAGAATTAGGTTTTCTTGTCATTAAAAAGTGGGACATTAATCCAATAATCCACGTTTCAACTCTTTAAGGGGGGGGGGCAGGTAGGCATTGTAATAAAACACTTAAATTCAGTTATTATAAAGTTGTCTTTTTCATAACTACATGAGTGATCCAGCAGGCAGGGAACGCTGTGCAGCCTGCTGACAGGAGCACATGCATGATGTCTGCAACAGCGTTGATTGCTCATTGGTTACATTATGGTGCCACAGCAGACGACAGCAAATGTTTTGAATGCTGACTTCTGTAATACTTCCTCTGCCACACTCTCTTGTTCCCAGTACAGCTGAACTGAGCAGAGCAGTGCTTGCCCTGACAGGTTTCTGAGTGGCGTCTGTGGCACACTGCCCTTGACCAATTGGATGATGCTAAATTTGTGCACCATCAGAAGATCCAGCACGAAGCACGTTTAGATACAGGTCTAGTTATTCTGTCATAACAAACATATTAATGAGGTTACAGAGGAAATGGAAAGTATCACGACTTATCCTCACATGTGCATGTGATACGTAATTACAACTGTTGTATTTAACAGCCGGCATTTAATTTGCTTAGGTAAAAAGTTTGCCATATGAAATGAATATGCCTGAACCGCTTTGAATTAAAAGAAAAAAGTATTTTATATTGTGAATCCTTTACCACGGCAATTACCAATGTGAAAACAACTGTAGATGAATAAAATTAAGTATCTGATGATTTTATAGTGTCTTCACACAAACAAAATTAGAGCAATACTAAAATATATAACATATGCAAAAACAAAAATACAAAAAATTCTAAGCCCAGAAATGGATATGTTACTGTTGGGGAGCCAGAGGAACCACAAAACAGGTGGTTTCCTAACCATGTAAACAGTACTAAGTCATTTTCCAACCTTCAATTCTTACATTGTAGGAAGATAATTTCCTAATATTGGTGAAAAAACACCAGTAGATATGAAAAATAGCACAAAAGTTCACAGGCTGGCAAATTATGATGTGAAGTTATACTACACACATTTAAAAAAAGTCATTTTTTAAAGTAACACTGAATTAAAATCATTTTTGGCCCTAAAACAAATCTATCTTTTTCTAAACCAAACAAAAAAGTACAGTACATGAACGGCAACTATGTATGACTTCAGGATTGGTAATCTTTGTGGTCTTTCTTTTTTTTTTTTTAGTTATTTCTCAGTCTAGATCTGCAATATCCATTATAAGAAATACATACACAAACACACACTGACATCCTTATTTCACTCACACTCACCAGTCCCTGAGGCTTTTGCGAAGTGGTAGCAATTTGTCACATCAAAGCTTCTTTCTCCTCGCCATCAGGTCTGCGAGGAACCTGCCAGTTAGTGGGAGGAGCAAACACTCAGGCAAGAGAGCTCTAAGTCAGCCATATGAGGGAGGATGGTGACTAAGACCCAGCTCACGTGGGAGGTCATTTCGCAATATAAAAACTGTGCATGGTAACAAAGTCATGGGCAAGCAGCAAATGAATACAGCCCAAAATAGAATTTGTGGAAGGGTGGAAGACCCACACATTGACATCAGTGGAATATAATTCAAGTTTATCGGGGGAATGGACAAGATAATGATTTCCAATGGTGAAACGGTCTACATAGTGATATTTTGCAGAATTTGACACACCTCAGCTGCTTCCATTTGACGGTAAAACATGTTGCCTGATGAGTGACCAACAGAAACGAAGAAAAATATTAAACACAGCGAATGATAAACATCATTGCAGCAGATTACACTACCTATATTAAACCCCTTCTGAACCTAACAGTCTTGCCTTCGCATGACCTACCTAAACCTTTTGTAACAAAAACAAATTCCTTACATTTTCCAAGTCTTGCATTCTCTACTGCTTATAATACCTCCTTGTCTAAAATTATGATATCTTACACCTTTCAGTCCTATCATTTCACAGCTAATAGCTAATAAGGCTAGGGTATCTAGCAGAATAATAGTTAAAGACATGCCCCTATAACTCAAGGGTTGTTAAGTTTAAGTTCTAGGTGTCATCATAGGTCAGGGAGAACCTGCTTTTTCAAGAAGAACATCCAGATATATTAATCAGTTTTTAAAAATCTGCTTTGACTATGAGGGTTATGCAAGTGACTACATAAAAATATCAATATTGCAGAATTTCTATTTGCAAAGAAACAAACACTGACTGCCAAAGTATAATTCATAAAGTATACAATATGTAAAAAAACACTATACAATGCAGATGGATAACAGTGAAGAAGAGAGAAGGAAGAATCTTATAGTTTTACTCCTACAAAGAGAAAAAGAAGTAGATATCCACTTCAGTCATATTCCTTTTTTAACGCAGTAGCCCACAGCACAGCCATGTGGAAAGCAGTGGTAACACTCATAACTTCACATACGATGAGCACCAAGAGGAAAGAACCGCCGGAGACCATGGGTTATTTTTATTACACATAGCTATTATTATTTAGTAGCAGGATGCCAAACATTTATCACATACAGTTAGTGAGGAGGATATCATGCTCAGCTTATGGAGAGAGACTGCATACCACGGTCCTGCTACCTCCTTTCCTTAAGTATCGCGTAAGAGTATTTCTGACATTTTCAGAATGACACCTCAGGTATTTTCCAGGTTTGTCCTTCACCCTGGGAAGTTGATGAGGTGGAAGAAGCATATAAAAAGACAATTTTGATAACTCTGTCTGTTTCCCATACCTTTTGTAAAACACCAATATTTACAAGCAGGACTAATTAAATCAATGTGATGTACAGGAGCAGCATTCCTGCTTTATTCATCTAGGTGAACCTCCAGGAATATTCCTGTGTTTTAGGAACCACTCAGTGCGATTTCTAAAACTTATTAAGCAAGAGAAGCAACAAGAATTCCAAAAGACTAGGAGGGAGAGAGAAGTAAGGAACATGCACTGCAGCAGCCTCCACCTCAGGAAGGAGAACATGAGTGCAGCCATGTGGCTAGTGACACCTCAGCACAACATTAGTCCAAATGGACCAGCATGAGTTTCTTCCAGTGGCTGGAGTGCCAATCCTGCCACCAACCCCCAAAATTTCCCTGTAAGTTAGAGGACCTGCTTGCAGGGCTGGATGTAGATTAACATCATACCCAGGACGAAGCAATTGCAGGTTAAGGGCCTTGCTCAAGGGCCCAACAGTGTAGAATCACTGCAGAAATTCACAGGATTCAAACCAGCATCATTCCGATTGCTGGCACAGATCCTTAACCTCAGAGCCACCATTGCACCCACATGGAGAGATCTGCTGTAAAAAAAAAATGAATACAGAACCTCTACTTTAGGGTTACTGCAAAAATGGCTGTGATCCCAGGAGACCAAAGAAAGATGTTGTATTCTAGCTTAAAGTCATGGAATCCTAGTATGCACAGCCTTTTCAGTGATAACACTGAGCAAGTGTAACCAGCCCTTGATGAACCATGGTTTCCCACTCATCCATTAGTATTTATAGTTTCTGCAGAGAAACATGTTTCCAGTACAGATGTCGATAATGGGCAGGTCAAAAGCCCAGACCACTCAAGTTCAAAGGGCATATGCCACAGGAAAGAAGCAGAGAACTGGGTGAATGACAGCTGTGGACAATAATTTCTGCAGCCATACAGGTCAGTGAAGGGAGGATCACATGCTAGGGCCTGCTTCAGGAACTGGAGGAGGAATATTTGCAGTGGTCAGACATAATAGGAGGGGACCAGAAAACGTGTATGCACATATCCACAAATAAATAATGTGTTTTGGAAGAAATTGATATTTACAAATTCTGGAGTGAGATTCAGCAATTCAGAACATCTACATGGATCCAGGCAAAGTCCTCCCTGTTGGACTTCTTTGGATCAGAACCAGGGATAAGGATTAAAGACAAAGGCCCAGGGCCTGCCAAGACAGAACCCTGAAAGGAAAAGAAGGAGCGAGATAGTGACAAAGAGAGACACAGAGAGGGGGGGGGGGGGGGAGAGAAAGAGAGAGGGACAGAGGGAGAGAGCGAGTGAAAGACATCACAGTGATATTGTGCAGCATGTGAATATGAAATAAAATACTTGAACCATGTCCAGGCATCATGGGTAAATGGCTATCCTTTGTCTCAGCAGAGTCAGGCTGTTTTGATTTATGTGACTGCATTCTACCAGACTTCATGGAAAGCCATCATTTTCAGGTGCTTTAGTCATTTTTACAAGGGACTCAAAGAGGTAGAGCATATCACTGAAAAACATGTTGAGTGCAGTATAACTGGCTGCAGAGGATTTATAAAATATCCAGACATTAAACATCGCTGAACACTGTTCAACAGTATATTATATGATCATTTTTTGTATAAGATTTATCCATAACGTTAGCCCCCACTGGAATTTACACAAAAAGGCACTCAGCCAAACACTGCATGGCTGAGTAACAAACGAGTACTTGTGGATTAGCAGACCAATATCGTTAAATAGTTTAAATAATTTTAAAATTAATTTTGGAAAGTGAAAGTTTGCTGGGCTAAAGAGAGAAGACATTAAAGAGCTTTAATTATTATGAAAGTAATAGCTTTTCTAAGTAAAACATGTAATCTTTAACAATATTAAAATAACCAAAGGTAAAAAAACATCCTCACTGAAATATAAACTATATGCAGGTACATAACTCTATCAATGCAACATAAAATTTCATGTCATACACAGATATAATAGTTGTCTGTATATTTCTTTCACTGTCCTAATGTTTAGCTTAGAATTGCTACTACAAATTGTTTAGATTTTATAATAACTCAGATCAACGATCTTACTGCGACAATAAAATTCACAGCAAATGTTGTATTTGAGGCATGAAGTTGTGGGTATATAAAAATAACTCTGAATATGGATTTGGGGTTTGATAAAATTTCAATATCATCGTAACATTTAAATACGATTACTTTAGACATAAACCTTTCTCCATAGTTCAAGTCCCAAAAATGAACTAGCTTACGTTCGTGTCTTCCGCTTTCTTTATGGGCTGCTCTGAATCCAAAGTGAAATTTTTGATTAGCAATTAAAATATCAGTAGCCTGACCAACCATTAATAAAGTCTTGGAGTCTGCTTTATTAGCATAAACAAATCATTAGTTTAACTACCAGCGTAATGGAGCGTCTCATCACGTGAGAAAATCAACATCATCAGGTAATCGTTTACCCAGGCCCGATTCTGAGGCGTCGTAATACACAGTATTTCATATTACTACATGAAAGTTACTTTTTTCCATATTACTGCTACTTCTGGTGTGTAAGCCAGAGTAAATGACGCTCATCTTCACTAGTTGCAAACTGATTCGTTCAGTTCACCGTTCACCAAAAATATGAGCTCGTTCAAAGCACAATATTGCCGGTGAGTACCCATAATAGATATTTAATGCTTCTCATTAATGGTTAGGTAGGCTACAGGTACATGGTACAATATTTTTCATTGTAAAATGTGTACCAGTACCCTGTGTTTGTCATTGTTCCGTCGTCCTTTTGTGTGTTATAAAAAGCATGCTTTGCATTGCTCTGTCATCCCTTGATACATATTTTTTTCAGCTATTTCGTGTTTTGAGAATTACACTAAAACGTCAGAATCCCTTTCATTAATGCACAATGCACTTTATTATTACCTGTATTTAATGTTGGTAATATCTCACTGTGCGTAATTTATCGATTAAACTTTACCATATGGATGTACACCAGGGTTGCCAACTTTGGTCAGCTTGTTGGCGTGGTATTTTCAGTTTGAGACTGCACACGTTATTACCTTGTAAATAGTCTCGGTTTTTATGCGGGTAATTTTAGGTTTATAACTGAATCATATAGATTTTCCGTACAGTCTGAACGCGTGAATGTTACGTCAGATGCATGAGAACTGGCAACCCTAACATACAAGAAAATCGCGCTATATATGATATCCGCAGGTAGCTCGCGATTTCGGCTACCCGCCGTATGTTGTGAGATGACACTCTGATTGGTGTATGGTACGTTACGCCCCAAACACACGCATGGCTAATTAAGAGCAAAAGTGCGTTGGCCACGCCCTTAAAGAAGTTGTGCGCCTCAGATCGTTAAAATAGGGTCCCTAGACTGCCTAGAATAGTTATTTTTAGACAACGGCAACAAATCATATCCTTAGAAAAAATAAAAACTGAGACAGCAATTTTCAGACCCAGCCTATTTCTCGTTCATAAATATTTACCCGCAATCAATCTGTCAGGAATGGTGTGTTTATTTATGGAGATGTCGCACATGATTGCTTTCTGTTTGAGAAAAACATCATGCCTGCCCTCAGTTTTTTTTTTTTTTATACCAACACAGTTCTGCTTTATACCTAAGAACAAAGAAACTAACCAAGAATCAAGACAAAGTGTCACTAATACTACATCTTAGACCAGGGGTCGCCAACCACTCAATTACAATAAATAGGTTAATTTTTTTAAAGACATCCTTAGTTAATGGTCATAAGCAGGCCCAAAACTTCACGCCTCTCCCCACCAGACAGCATAATCCACCAAGCCCTCTATTTTAAATGACTTTTTGGCAAAACAGTTTTTGAGGGAAAGAGGCTACAAGACCTAATCCCTGTCAAAAGAGGCTCCACCTGAGCAGTGGTCTCCTGCTGAGGACCCAACACATTTACTCCTTAGCACTCCTTATGCCCTTTGTCACTTGACCCCTTTTGCTGGACAGGCTGGAGATACAGCGAACTTCACAGTTTGAGGAATTAGTCACAGCTGGGCAGAACCATCTCTAGATACAGATTGACTAGCAAATCTAAACAAAATATTATACATTTTCCATTCCACTAATTAAATACAACAATTGTAAAGAAATTGCAATAAATAAACATGCATCTGCTGCAATGGATTCCCATTTATGTGAATCTGTGCATAAGAACCTGCTGACTTTGCTAAGTCTGTGCACAGAAAGCCCAAAAGCAGCAAGGTGTATTATTTGGAATTCAATTCAGGCCATGCAGTCCAGCCCAAACAAGCTGTGTTCCATGTGCATGTTTGCTGAACAGAAGGAAGAAAACTGCAGGGTGAGGACAGGTTTATATTTCTTGGCTTTGCTACGTTTTGAAGAAGCTGACTGTACAGATCGTCTTCCACCCCAGACACATTCATGCTCACACACAAAACTCTAAGCTCTCTGCAGTGATAGAGAGACATATGCCCGAGCATTCCTCTCTTTCTCTCTAGAGGGGGTGCAAGTTGACTAGATCATCTGGCTGTGGTCCAAGAGATGATGTCATGGAGAATGACTTCACCGTGTGGTGTCATCACTAACTCCCTACCAGACGCTCCCCCTACCTACCCTCAGGGAGAAGGTGCTGCTTCACAAACACACGCCAGAACACAAGCTTAGGCTATCGTCCGCCTGCTCCTGTTACTATTTTAAGGAAGGGAGGAGAGGATGAGGCAGTGTAAGGAGGTGGGAGGGGGCAATTTAATTGCAGTTCTCTGCTACCACCATTACACCACAAAGGCCCAACAATAAACAATAATTTCACTAGGATCTTCCTCAGATAAAGTGACTTCCTCATTCTCCTGGTTCCATCCTGGAGAGACTGAGGGATCAGTCACTGTTAGACCAGAGAAACATGCACGATCAAACTTAATCTTTCTATAATGTCCATCTGGAAAATGACCGAATCAGATCCACAATGATGATCTTTGGAGATTGTGTTCTGCTACTGGTTTCGTTTTGTTCTAGATTGAACACATAATGCCAAAAAATTGTGCTGTGTTCCAAGGAGTGTGTTATTGGCTTGTAGGGTCCGTCGTGGAGGGGACTGTTAGCGGGGCGAGACGTGACAGCGGATGTACTGTCTATAATTAGCATGTGAGGGTAGGGGCTTCCTTCTTGCCAGTCCCTGCATCTGTCCTGCAGTTCACGCCAGGGCCCTGTTGGGCTTTTCCCTAGCCACCCCAGTGCCTCCTGAGGGACGCGCTCTAAAATTAGCCCCAGGATTTAGTCCGGCCTGCCGAGACTACAATAGCCATCTTCAGACTGCAGTAGGTAGGACGGGAATGGGGGTGGAGCATCGGGGGAACTCCGCCAGAACACCACCCCTCCACCTCTGCATCTGTTTTCGTCATTGTCTGTGGGACAGGCCCAGGGGAAGGAGGCGCCATGCGCCAGGGGAGCATGTCCACAGCCTACACCTTCCCACTGGATAACGTCCACCATTCTGATAGATTCTTTTCACCATTGCTATTATACATTTATGTACACCAGTTCCAAGTGCTTAAAAAGAGATCTCACTTGAAAAGCAATACATACTGCTCAAATTCCAAAGTGTGACATCAAATAGTAAAGCAAAAATTACAATTCTTATCCAGATGTCATCTTATGTTTGCAAAGCTGTTAAAAGGTAGGTGGAGGAATGAATAGATGATTAATAGACAGGATTTTTTTTTGTATTTGGGAAAACCAGCAATACACCAGCATGCTACAGACTTCTGTGCTAAGGAGATCCAGAACATTCAAATGAACTTGCATTCCACAGGGTGGATTAATTTTATGGTGATGTTTGCTAGGTGGAACTGAGATAATAATACTCTCCTCCAAACACGTTATATGACTCAATGATGCTTAAACCGGATAATGACAAGAAACCGGGACCTGACAGAACACATTTCACATGAGGTTTGTGTCGATTTTACCAAGGGTTGTCACTGCTGATTATATTAATAACGGAGTAATGTGTCTAGCAATCATTTAAATTATATATATATATATATATACACACACACACACACACACAGCAAGTGGCACAAGATACTGGGATCGTGGAAAGAAAATTAAGCTAAATACCAGTAATAAACTAGGCTACTGGATGTTTTTTTAAGATGTTGTTGCATTGCAGTTGTGATATTTAAGTTCTAGAATGACTGTATTTTCGTTCACATTTAATGTGAAATTCACCCACAACGGAGGCTTTCGCTTACATATTTGGACCCTGTTCCGCTATGCTCTGTCTTCCTTCTGTCATATTGCCAAGTAATCAAGAAGGCAAATTTTAATCCATGCTTTTTTAAAATCAAGCAATTGAGTTTAATTGTGTAGTCTTACACAATATTTTATTTATTTATACAGTGCTTTTGTCCAAAGTGACGATTGAGCAAACCAGACAGCACATCACATGTTGTCTTCACGTCTTCCAAATGAAAGTCTGGTTGTTTGTTGAGATGCGCACAAACAATGCGGATAATCATCGGGAAAATGAAGGAGAATGTGATGATTATTATTCCCTAGCACTTGTTTGGACTGACCCACTCACTCTTGATATGGCATAAACGCTTTCTTGGTGCCCCTGTGGTCAATGACAGACACTGGGCAGTTTTGGCATTTGTTACTATTTAAATTACTATCATAAACCAGTATCACTATTCACAGTAACATTCTGAAGTGGTCCAAAGGGAGACAGCCTTGATGATGATTGTGCCACTGCATTTGCTAAACACTGCAGGTATATGCCACTTCCAGACACAGCGAAAGCACAGCTCATTAACAATTCACTAATTAGACTGTATTTTGTTGTAAAGGAGAAGGAAGGTGAATGCGGGACGGTCAGAAATTTTGAATGAACTGTGTTGGGTTAAGCCCAGGAACAATAACATATAAACACATAAAGCTAAAAATAGTGTAAATATTTACAGTAAATTCAAAAAAAGTCTTCTGTTCATTGCACCTCGCACAGTCCTCCTTTTTGTCTTCACTTCCGAAACTGTACCCCTCCCACAGCAACACGCACACACTGACGTCATTGTTCTACGCTTTCAGCACCAAGTGCAGTATGAATGTGAGACGGGTTTTGGTGGGGCCATTGTGAGCTCCAGCCCAGCGCCGGCACCAGCAGTGAGGGCTCGGTGTGAAAGAGGTATAAATAAGTCTGTCTTTACGTAGAATTTGTAGTTAAGTCGGAAAAATAATAATACAGATCATAATACCAATAATAATTATATGGTATAATATAGTAGACTTTATGGTAGTCCGTTGGTAGGAGTTTCAAAGGTGTTTGCTGTCAATGACCTGTCTCATGCTTTAGAACCAGTACACTAATGTTTCTCAATAACATCACTCTCATCTACTGTTATGCAGACATTTCTGTCCCCCCAACTATTGCAACAATAGCAATTATGTCTGCCAACCAGCTAATCCAAATGTCAATCACTAGATTGTATAACTTGCAGCAAGGGACAATTTAAGACCTGCAAGCACAACACTGTTATTAAGAAAACAAATATCATGGCAAAGTCTGGTGTTTTGTTGTAGAAGGCCTTCATTCAACTGACCTTTACTACTGTTGGATAATATGCCATAGAGTGTGTAATGCTTAATAAAGTATGGTGTACCATGCAAATACACAGGTTAAATTCAAAATAATTCCATATGGAAAAAGAGAATTCACTCTACTCCAACAGACCACCATACTTTGTGGTAAACATATTCTTTGAAAAAGTGAATCAGCTGAAAGTGTGTCATTAAACAGAAAAGTAACTGTTATACCATTATGTCATACACCAATCAACTATCCATCCATTTTCTGTAACTACTTGTCCTATTCAGGGTCATGTGACGTGACACCAACCAACCCCAACAAAACCACCTGCCTAATATTGTGGAGATCCCCCTCGTGCTGCCAAAACAGCTCTGAAGGTGTCCTGTGATATCTGGCAACATGACATTAGCGACAGATCCTGTAAGTTAGTGTTTCCCAACCCAGTCCTTGGGGAACCCTGGACAGTCCATGTTTTTGCTCCCTCCTAGCTCCCAGCCAATCAGGAACACCAAATGTTGCACTGGGAGCTGAGGAAGCAAAAACGTGGACTGGGTTGTGAAACACTGCTGTATATTGTGAGGTGGGAATTCCATGGATTTAACTGGTTTGTCCAGCACATCTCACAGATGCTTGAGGGGATTGAGATTTGGAGAATTTAGAGTCAAGACCTTTAACTCTTTTGTGTTCCTCAAACCATTCTTGAAAATTTTTTTGCAGGGTGGCATAATAAAACCAAACAAAATGTGCAACTGTGTACCAGTTTTAATAACTGAATAATAGTGTGCATTAATGGGATTATTAGGCTTTAGCCCCCCTAAAATGTTTTTTAGCCTCCACAGATACAATAATTCGTATAAATAATGGGGGGCATTTCCATCAGACCCCCCCCAATAACAGCTCAGCACCCCCTTTCATAAATCTCTAGTGACGCTCCTGGTGTGCATGTCTGCATGTGTGTGTGGTGTTAGTCACCATCATAATTACCATGGTGACAGGTGTATTGAACTCCTCCTGGTATACAGGCTTGATGGGCCCATCTTGGACAGACTAATTCATCCAATTTTCCTTTGACTTGGAAATGTTCTATCCACACAATACAGAAGTTTCCTCAGCCTGAGAAGTGCCCTGGTGGGCAACTGGAGAGATACCATTACACAGTACCTGTGAACAAGTTTACCTTGCAGCTAAGAGAACCAATATTAGCACTCAGAACTTGTATAAAAGATATTTACATAGGCACATAATAAAAATGATTTAAAGTTGAATAATGTAAGTATAAAGCTTGCAGTGCTATCAGAAAATTATTGAAGTAAAAAAAATTACTTTCGTAACTTAAAATACTTTTTTCCTTACAAATCTATGTTTGTTGCAGGGTCCTCCTTCTTCACATGTGAAATAAAGACTAAAATGAGCCTGTGCAGAGTGAATTATGTGATTTGTACCTCATTCCTGATTTGAGAAACAGACTTTGTTACAACTAACCCATGTTACAATCATTCTCTGCCTCCCCTACTCAATCTGCAACAATGTTTAGATAAGTGGTACTTGTTAAAGTAACATCCACATGAATACAGGGATGCAAGGTTTCCTAGTAGAATATTGCCCAGAGCATCACATTGCCTCTGCTGGCTTGTCTTCATCGCATACTGCACCCTGGTGCTAACCACTCCACAGGTAAATGATGCATACAAGACCGGCTGTCCACATGATGTAACAGAAAACACAACTGATCAGACCAGACCACTTTCTTCCATTGCTCCATGGTCCAATTCTCATGCTCACATGCCCATTGGAGGCGGTGTGTTTTAATTTCGGAAACTGCTAATAATGCAGATGTGTCAAAATCTACGGGATTTTAAACCAAATCATGAACCCATTCTTAGACTTACACTTGTAAATGTCCAATCATGCGTGCACCATTCTATCCGGTAGCAAGAACGTGTCATCAATGTTGGGAATAGGGCCTGGATGCATTCTTACAGTCAGTAGCTGTTCCACAGTGCTGTTTTGGACCTATGACATATAAACGATTTTATCCAACAACCACACCCCCTGCCTGATCCCTCTACCCAGTGAACAGCAGAATTTTATCTGAGCTTACAACAAAAAGACTTTCAAATTTATGAATCAGGAGCCATATTGGAGAAAGAAAGTGTTGGCAGGAAGAATAGCACAACCCAACACCTGCAGCCAGCAACTCACAAACATTAACAGACTCAATAAAACATGCTGTTGTCAGCTAAGCAATATGCCCCACTCAACTTTACCTTTATTTCTTGCTGGAACAGATCCTATTTCTCCTGCTGTGAAACTAAGCACCATTCATGTTGTTCTCTATCACCATCCTGAATTATAAGTAATGTAACCCCTTGATCGAACACTCTAATCTTGGTGAGAAGTTTGACATCACCATTGACATTACTTTTGACATTACCATGCAATTATTTTTGCAAAAAGATTCATGATTTATTGATTAATAAAATAAGTTTGGGATTTCCAACTGGAAGTCCACAGAGACATTTACACAATTATAAAAATATTCAAGGGAACCCCCTGGTCCTTTATTTCTTGTGTGACTGTGCATGTGGCAGCAGTCCAAAGCTCTGCTATACATTTGGGGGTACCTGGTTCAGGAAAGGCTGAAATACCCTGGACTATGATAATGTACTTTTCTGTGGTCTCTCCTTGTATACTTTCAAAACATTAGGCTACTTCTTCAGAATTGTGCTGCCAGGGTTCTTACAAGAAAAAGCTGTCCCATACCACTTCATTTTCAACACAACCCCATCACCATCCCATCAGAGAATAGACTACAATGCACTCTGGCTGGTCTTTATGCTACTCAGTCACAAATGTCCCATTTCTCTAACTGATCTCCTTTCTGCATCTTACAAGATCTGGATGATGTAATTTTCTCTAAGGCCGCAGGACCAAAATATGTATTACGGATAATTGTGCCATTACTGTTTAAGCTCCTTAAATTTGGAACATCAGACAAACATCATCCTGTAAAACTTAAACATATTGATGTTACAGATTCCAGTAAATTAACTTTTATTGCAAAGTGCTGAGATTTGGTAATGAAAAGTGCTATAGAAAAGGAATGTACTGACATTGATATTGTTATTATAAAATATCTGGGAAATGTAGACATTTAAATTAAAGTAGAATGATCAACTTTTACTGGATCTAACAGTAACTGGATCTAACAGATGCCAAGACCAAGAATATTTTTATATGTGTGAATGTTTCTTTTAGCATGTTATGATTTAGCTTAAGAGACTGATAGCAATTTAGTCATTGAAGTTCTTTCCCAAAGCACAATTTCATTGATTGACTAGTAAATCTAAAAGTATGAACAATTAATAAAACAAGTAGAATATAGTGGTTTGAGAATAGTATTGCTGTTAATTATACACAGCAAGTTAAAGCAAGACAACCAAGTGTGACTTCATTCTGTTGCACAGACGTGCCAGAGTCACTCCACAGGATGACATCATGGATAATGATGTAATCCTAGGATTCCAGACTTCTCCCCATCTATTTTCAGACTCAGCAAATGTCCATTACAAAAGTAGAAATTTGGATTGTGTTATGATTAAAAACAAAGAACGCAAAGAATGTCACTTAAAAAACACTAAAATTTTAATGCACTCAGAAATAAGGTAACTACACATTATTTACTTGTGAACTGATCACAAAAAACAAATGCCAATTTGTGATGTGTAGCTTCCCACAGCATAATCATATGCTACAAACCAAACTAACTTTAGTGCCACATCTATATTTCACACACCTTCTGACACATAAATGAGATGCTTTGTTATACACTCACACCTAAAACACAACACATCGTATTTTTCCCTAAAGATAAATTAACATAGGGGTGGTACAGTGGTTAGCACTGTTGTCTCACACCTCTGGGACCAGGGTTTAAACCTCCACCATGGCTCCGTGTGTGGAGTGTGCACGTTCTCCCTGTGCCAGCCATCGTGGGGTTTCCTCTCAGCACTCCAGTTTTCCCACACAGTCCAAAAAATATCCTTGTCATGGCATGGTGCAGGTGGGAAAAAGGTGGACGATCCAGTGATGGTTCCGAGACAAAACAGAGAAGGCACAAAATAAATGACTACGATGGATCAACAAACAGGGGAAGAACTAAGGAATAAACTAAGAGACATAGAATAAATGCAACTATGGAACTAAGCTAAACGCAGAGAACAGGACTGGGCAATAGAACAGCACAACAAACACACAGTAACATTCACAATGACTGACAAGAACAGAGCAAAGGCAGGCACAAATATACACTCAGATAATGAAGGCTAACAAAGATCAGGGGGGTATTTTCCGTACGTCGCTTAAATCATCCGAGATCAGATACCTCATCCTGGATGAGTTAATGCCAGTGAAACTCATCCGGGATAAGTCGGTTTTTCAAATGCAGCTGTGTAGTAGATTAGTCTACTCTAATCATCCGAGATGATTGCATGTGCACATGATGCTTGAAAAGCCCATATATAACGAGTCTAGAAAACTTGACCAGCCAGTCTTTGATAGGCTGCAACAAAATGATGAAAGAAAGGCGCACCTTTTCACACAAGCGGAGCAGGACCTCGTATTAGAAGGATATGAAGAATTTCAAGGACTAATATGCACAAGGGATCACACGGCAAAAGCAGCCCCAACCAGAAAAGACGGCTGGCAAAAAGTGGCCGACAAATTAAACGCGGAAGTAGTGTTAATTGTACTTACTGAATGCAGCGTTTAATTTCCTGTGTGTCAGATTATTATTATTTAATACAGCAAAATCCAGTTATAACGGACTTCAAGGCACCTGGCAAAACTGTCCATTATATCCAAAGTCTGTTATATCCAGAGTTGCTGTATGCCCAGAACACAACTACAGAACACCATTTACTCATGCCACACCCCAGCAGACACACTTGTCGTATAGATTATTATATTGTACATGTAGTAATCCAACTTTACCTGACCAGATGCGTGACAATTAATAATCCCGACTCCGTATCTGCGCTGGATATCACTGGCACGCCACGCACCTTGTTGGCAGAGCCTGCATGTCCGAACAAAACTACAGCTAAAAGCGGCCCTGGGGACCAAGTTGTTTGTCCGTTATAAGCGAAATTCCATTATATGCGAGTCCACTATAACTTATATTATAAGTATATACGTATATATACTTCGCCTAGTTTGACAACAGCTAACAACACTAGAAAAAGATTAGGAACAAGTATAAGCAAAATCAAAAAGGACACAACTAGGGCAAAATAAAACAGTGAAGCAAAGATATCTAATAAGAAACACTAGGGAACAGAAAAACAATAAATACAAACATGTAAGGCTGGTTTTGAACCCATGACCAGAGGGTTACAGCCTATATGCCACATGCTCGACCCATTGAGGCATGCAGCAGTCTAGGGAACATGGAAAACACACAAGGGTCTAGTATGAAGACAGAGGATGGAACAGGATGGCCAGCAACACCTGTTGGTCAAGCAGGGAAGAGTCATGAAGGGCGGGGATGGACAGCTGCTGACTCTGACAATGCTGAGGTTAACAGGAGTTACGAAACTGTCCATAGGTGTACTTGTGTGAGTGCACCCTGTGATGGGTTGGTACCCCATCCTGGGTTGTTCCCTACTTTGTACCCATAGGCTCTGGACCCCTCACAACCCTAAATAGGAAAAGCGGTTATGAAAAATGGATGGATACAAATACAGCTAATGTACTAAGACAACTATATTATTTTATTTCGAATTTTGGCTAAGAACATTATTGAGACTGCAATGCTAGTCAAACTAACAGAGCTCAGCACAAAGTCAAGTGATCTATGATGTATCATACACACAGGATTTAGCATGGCATACAAGCACAAAGATGGGAATGGGTATTCTAGCTAAAACCCTGTCATTGTTCCCATTTTAAGTTCATGCTCCTGGAACACATTTCAGTTATCTTCATTAGTTCCAGCTGACCTTAGTTATCAGGATTATTTTCACAATTACTGTACAAATTGGACCTGTGACACATAAAACAGGCCAGCCCACTTGCTTTTAGCTTTCAGCCTGTCTGTAACCCCACGCGCATGGCTTCTTACAGTCTTGAACATCACTCTCCTAGTAACATGGGGACATTTCCCTTATTACCCTTTTTCGTGTTCAGGTTTGTATCATTTTAATTTACAAAGAGTATATTACATGACATGGATTTTTTTCCACTATAAAAATGCAAATGGAAACTAAAATATAATTAACAGGGTGCCTGGCTCCTGATGTGATATTTAAGACTTATGTGGCCAGTTTCCCAGTCAAGGATTAAGCTTAAGCCTAGACTACCTTTGAGTTAAAATGGTGAATCTCCATTGAAACAGCAATTTAGTCCAAGACTAGTCTTAATCCTTGTTCGGGAAACCGGCCCTTTAAGACCATTTTAATACCACTTCACGCCAAAGTTAAGACCAAACTGTAAGCAGAAATATGCTATACCAGAATCAACAACTGTATATTTATACTACAGTGACTACACCCACTTTTCATTCAAGTTTGTATTTAAAAGGTCCAACAACTGATGTGTAAATAAACAAACAAACAAACAAGTAAGTTACTTATATCGATGTCTTTTTGTGTAGTCAGTCCCCTGTTCTTAACCATAACCAAAATTTGGTGTAATCCGGATAAACCAACTTCGTAGTATACCCCCAATAGAATCAGTCACATTTAAACTAGAGATGCACCGATACCGATATTCGGATCGGTATCGGCGCCGATCCAGACCTATTTGACGGATCGGTTATCGGCCATGCGTGACCGATCCACGTTCTATACTTACATATTTAGTTTTTGGCAATCAACCGCACGACAGCTCTTTCCCATTTTACATGTGTTTTTTGCGGCATTCAAATCGAACGCTATCGCTGCCCCTCACTCTTTTTTGCTACTCAGTGGGTGTGAGTACAGGGACTTCCGCCTGCCCTGACGTCATGCGCATACCCTTCGCAGTACGAGGAGCGTAAGATAAGATGTGTCGATCTGGGAGTATTTTACGCTTTTAACAGAAACCAGTAGCACGACGATTTGCAATCTATGTAAAATAAAGTTTTGAGGTGGGAGTAGCGTTTAATGGACAATCCCATTCAACAAAGCACACGCAACTGCGAGACAAAACAAAGCAATGGATGATTTGGGACTTGCTAACTTAATTTGACTGTTTTGCAAACTCGCTGCAGCTTACGATACAAGAGGGGCTGCCATCACAACAAAGTGTAACTGAGCTGACGCGAATGGGAGAAAAACTGTTAAAATTTTAAGCATTCGCCACTTGTGTATACTTGCTTTGAAGATATTCATATTGAACCTCAAAAACGCTTAAAACAAACGAGGTGGAACAGTACGTTACGTATGTTTGTAGTAGCCTAATTAAATATTTTTGTCATACATTTTTTCCACCTGTATTTACTAGCTTAAAAAAAATATATATAAAGTGACAAAGTAAAAAGCGCTGTTGTATCGGAATCGGAACTGAAAAAATGTGGATCGCCCATCTCTAATTTAAACGTAAATGAAATATTTTTGAACATCAGAATAAAATATGCTGATGACCTCAAAAATGTAAGATCTAGTAAACACAAATGTAAAAGTTTTTAAGATTTACCACCTTGATTAAGGTAAAAGTAGCTTAATTTAAAGTGAATTAAAATAACTACATACAGAATATCACAGTGATACACATTTTCAATTTTCTTTTAAGCAGTAAATGGCAATACAACTTATACCAGAAAGCATATTGGTGTAATCACCGAAAGAAGCACAGAAAATATAATAAATCTGAATGTCTTCTGCAGCCACACTTCCTTTATGCCACCTAATCCTGCTGATACAATTGAAATTTAGTTGAAAACTCTGCTTGAAAAAGATTTGTGATACTTTTTGAATTATTGAGCTGAGTACAATTAAGAATACAATTAACCTTCAAAACAACCAATTTTTAACATCTTCCCAGTGAATTAAGAGACATTTCTATTTAGCTACAGTTAAAATAGTCATCAGAAATGATTTACCTTCTGTAATTTCCCCACTAATTTACTACAGCATAAAACAAGCATAACCACTTAATGTTTCTTTAAAATTCTGAACAACATTTAAGACATAGAGAACCTGTCTTGCAAATGTAGGGCCCCTTATTCTCTCACCAGTCCTCTAAAGATCTGTCCATTTTCCCTCAAGTAATATGGCGACTTACCAGCCCCAATAAATACATACTTAATTTGAACCATGTGGTAGCAAATTAAAAACACAGCTTTAAACTGTGTATTTTCATTTTTATGTTCCAATTTTTCCCTAGGGATACTGTAAACTAACTTGCCTGAGACTGGATGGAGCAAGGGAGGAAGCAATCTTTCATTATGACCTTTAACAGTGCACCTTCACAGATTCAGGGGCATACTGACCCTTATACTTTATCTAATACTTTACACAAGCACATCAATGGCTGTGACTCACAATCCTCGCAATGTAAGCGTTGATCTTCAAAAAACCCTATTGACTCTGGCTGCCCAGATAAAGAAAAAGAGTGAAAAACATTATTGGAAATGGATTGTGAAAAGTCAATGTGCTCTCTTCATTGTGTAATGAACAAAAATCACTTACATTGGAAAGGCTATGATTATTAAAACTTTGCTGCTGGAAAAAAGGTCTTGTGCGTATATTTAAACTATTACCTCACTAAAGACTGAACCTTTAAGTGATTATGTTAAATTGTGATTTGTTTGGTGTGGGGTCGGGGGGGACCACCACCAAACCAATTTATAAAGGGAATAATTTGAACTGGTATTTTTATGTAGCATGGGACACAAAGCACTTAAAATTACCAATGAAATAAAATAAAAAGCAAACAAATATGACAGAGAATGGCAGCTCCCCCTTCACTGCTCCATCAGTACTTAGTTTCTGAAGTAGTATAACACTGGGTTGAATTGCACAAGAATCTTTTACGCAGGGCTGGACCAGAAATCTGACTCATTGTCAAATTCCCCAATTCCTCCACAGGTACAGATGCTGTGGTACACTAGAGTGAAAAATATGAAGAAACAAAAATAGGAGTATTTAAATGGGTGTGCGTTAAGTAATTAGCTAAATGAAAGTTCTTAGCTTATGAGCAAGGTTGAAGAGAGGTTGAAACTAGACCAATGAGTTGTGAAATCTGATATTTGTAGAGGAAGAAATAGGTTTTTTCAGTCAGAAAATTGGAGCCTGAAAACAAATACCCAACATTGTTGCCATATGGACTAAGTGTAACACCGGTGCAACATCCGAATCATGATATCACACTTCATAGTGACAGAATAGGGGGGCCATTGGGACCATGCCTTTCCAGCGCATCTAGTGAACTGCAGAAAACCCACTGAGGGACCAAAGGTGCCTGTTGTTGTAGTTGTTCTAGTTGAACTATAATTTTGCTGTGGAACATGAAACAAAATCCTTTATTACTCAGCTACCTTGGTGGTATGATGGTACCACTGAAGTAGATTTTCTCAGACACACTGGAATGAAAATCAGTAAATTGTAAGTAAATACCCCTTATGAAAATTCACTATGGTTTCCCTATGGTTTTTATGCAGTAACCATAGTTTTACTATGGTACCTCATGGTACTTTGGTACTACCCATAGTACTACCATGGTTTGGAAAGACCATGGTAAAACAAAAACCATGGTTTATGACCAAGATTATACTAGGGTTTAACTGTAGCGAAACCATAAAACCATAGTCATGCTTTCCATAGTTACCCAAAAAACCATGAAAAACGGCAAACCATTGTAAACCATGGTTATTTAATCACAGTAAAACCATGGTTAATTTTCCTAAGGGACAAGTTGCCCAAACCGTATGCTCCCCCATTTCTGTAACAAACGTCAACAATTCCCCCAGGACTCCATTTTGGTCTGAGACAGTTTATGCTTCATTTCCCTTTGGTCACACTTCCTGTTCACCCTTTGCTATCCTCTTCTGGTTTTTGAAACCATACCACTTTCTGAAAGCGGCTGTCGACTGCAAATCTACCTCGTTCTTCTGTTTCACTGTAATAGGGCCACAGTTATTGTCTATTCCTTGGCCAATGAGCACTGTCCCACTAGGACCAACAGATAAGACCATCAGCAGAGTGCGCGAAAAAAAACACTTTTGAAAACACAGATGTGGCACTAGGCTCTCACTCCTGCTGTTTCAACGGAGTGCTGTGGACAGGGAACTATTGCACAGGATGACCTGTTGGACAAAAATGTGAGGGACTGCTGATGTTATCCAAAAAGTAGCATTGCTGCTGGCTGCCTTAATGGTGGTGGGAGGACTTATAACATCTCTGGATCAATATAGGTCTAGGTGTTCAAAAGTTAATACGCAACTGCAAGTCTTCATGCACAGCTTGTCCAAATGAAGGATTATAAATCCACGTTTTCTGTTTTTTTTTTACCTTTCCAAAACACTAGAGAGAGCTAATTTGACTCATGTTATCAGTCTAATTCAAGTAATTGTTCTTGGTAACTATAAGACAAAACGGAAGAATCACAATCATTAATATTTGTGGTAGGAGACCAGGGAGAAACATAGCAGCAATCACAACAATATATTTTATATCTTTGAAACTCTTTTTTCACAGGATATGCTTACTTTTAATTAAACTGATATGAACTCTGCTTGCCTTTCCTGTGCTTCATTATCCGCACAACGCGACACAGGTTCTGCTCAGTGAATGAAGTAATATGTGGACCTTTTTCACTGACTTGTAACAAACATTACAATAATCTCTGCAGCACAATCTTAGTTTAAGCCCGTGACGCCATGTAGGGCTGGACGATATGAACCAAAAATCATATGTCGGTATTTTTTAGTTGGATGGTGATGTCCGATACATATCTCAATATTTTTCCCATAAATTAAAAACCAAAAGACAGTTCCAACTCAGAACCAAATGTCCTCAATGTCACACAGGTACTTTTATTAACAGACAGCTGTACATGTACATGAAAAAATGCCTCAAAAATAAACTACCGGCATATATAGTTTTACCAACCAGCTCCTCTTCGCTAGCTTGTCTGTGTCTGCCTCCATGTTGTTGCTGCATGCAGAACTTGTGAGTGAGGGGGAGGGGTGGGGCAAGGTACAGTTGTGTGAGAGACAGACAGAGATAAAGGGTAGAAGTAGGCACACTGGCGGTACTACGAGCATAATTTTAAAGCAACATAAACTATATCGATATAAATAGATTGGAACTGAAAAAATGTGTAAGTAGTTGGAAGCAGGGAACAATAACATCATTAACTTAGTGCGTCCCACCCAGTGTTTCTGTTTTTGTTGCACTGAGCATGTGAAAGGCACAAGTATTTTCCTCACGATTAATAAATTCATTCTTATCTTATCTTAAAAGAGCTGGTGTGGAGTAAAATCACAGATGCAGTGACATTTTATATATCATATAATGTGATGCCTATATCACATGTGATGCCTGGGTTCAAGAAATGTGTTTGCCATTCTTAAACATTCTGCTTTTTTTTTTTAAATAAAAACAAAACTTATTTGAATAATGTCTTTGTTTTTTGGGGTTTGTTTTTTCGATAATAATAATACAATAAAATTATAAATCTGGTTTAGGAGTGAAAAAATAGGAGATTTTAGGACATCGCCTAGCCCTAGTGAAAGGGTGCCGTTTGTATATGTTCTTAATATAAATACTTTTTGTCTTTATAATGATAACTTTTGGAATACCAAATCTTTTCTTCCAAAAATTAATTTAATATTGCCTGTACATGTACTGTACATGCTAGGTACACTGTTAATTTAAAATAGTATAGACAACACACCAACAAGTTATTAGTTAAGAAGCACTTTTAATTTTAATGTTTTTCTCTCTTTGATTTCCTATAGCAGAGACATAAACTAGGCCTAGTTAGTCATGCTGCCATTATTCTGAATGGAGGGCTGTTATATGGAAAAATAAAGTTCATAGTTTAATTAAATGATCATTTTTATTTTCTTAAATATAAAGATAACAAAATTGTACCTTTACCTTGGTTCAAAAACTGAGACACATACTGAACTATGGGAAAACTGTACCATTACACCCCTACTGTCCAATGACAAACCCTATTCAAAATGACACAGCCTGAGAGGATCTGCAGAGAAGAATGGCAGAAACTCCCGAAATCCAGGTGTGCAAAGCTTGTCATGTCATACCCTAGACAAAAAACTGTAATCGCTGCCTCAGCTAAATACTGGTAAATGGTCTGAATACTTATGTCCATGAGATGTTTCAGTTTGTTACCTTAAATAAATTTGCAAAAAAGTGTAATATGTTGTTTTTGTTTTGTTATCAAAAGGTATTGAGTGTAGATTGATTAGGGAAAAAAAGTAACTGAAACAATTTTGCCTTAAGGCTGCAACATAAAATTTGAAATAATAATCCAACTGATGTAGAAATGAAAGATTTCAGCTGCACTGAATCAACCCATGGTTTTCATTTTTAGTTGGGATATTGCCACTGTGCATTAAGTTAAGCAATCCAATATTTAACATTCTTGCTTGGGCAAATAAAAGAATATATGTAGAAACCAAAGAAATTAGTCAAAAGACTAAACATATCACACATTATAATATAATGCTCTGTATTAGAAAATCTAAACAGTAATAAATAAATAAATAAATATTTCCTTAAAAATGTACTATAAAGTATGGTGCTTGGACAAGTATCTTAATTAACAAATCACCGCAAAATACTGACTGAACTAAGAACCCAGTCTGCTGTTTGTCGCACCAATCATCCAGGAAATCCCCCAGCTTCAATCCCCACTGCTTTAGGTTCCAGCCTGAGCACACCGGTGAGTAATCACATGAACTTTCTTAATTACCAGAACAACATCTGAAACATTGGGGGCCAGCGAGGCACCCTGCCTCCTGTAAATTCAGAGGAAAGTGTGGGGTGTATAACTCATGGATGTGGGTATTTAATCACAGGAAGCTCCAGACAATAAGTAAACTGCCTGCCAGATGAGATGCCTGGTGCAGCACTACACCTGGTCATTTGAGGACACCAGCAACAAAAAGGCTGACCAGTTCAGTTGATCACGAACTAAGGATGTAAAAGAAAAACACACAAATAAACAAACAGATGGTCAGCAACAAACACATTCTGTTTGCAACCTAATACTTCAAATTCCAGAGTGCTCTGTGTGGAATTTCCACTGCTCTTTACAATCTTCAACTGTTCCAATCAATAATATGGCTAATCATTATGAGACACATGCAGGTGACCTTCAGATTAAGTAATCTGCTTGCTTCATGTGAATTTTACAGTAATTATCATTATGTCGACTAAATTAGACCTATGAGTTCACATAAAGACAAAATACTCTGATATTATGTATAAGGAATTATTTGCACCTGTCAATGATATTTCTTTTAGTTGCACATATTTTGGTATAAACTTCACAAACACTACATCATGAAAGGAGAACAGGACTAAAATATAGTAAAATGTGGCACAGAAATCACTACAACGGTAAATATGGTCAATTAAACAAATAACAGAACAAACCTGTAACGCACCTAACAACACGTCATCTGAAAACATTGCATCTTGCTTTCAGAACCACAAAAGCTAAAAGCCTTTAATATTGAACATTGCAGCCCCCCTATGGGCATTATTGCAACTGCAAGGACTTACGTAATGTGTCGTTCCTGTTGAGCCTACACACAATACACAAAACATTTACATTTTACATATTTAGCAGACACTTCTGTCCAAACAACGCACAAATGAGGCTATTAACATATGCATGGAATAACCAGGGAAATAACAGCGGGGAGGTCTTCGACCTGTACACTAAATAATCTGCACCATGCCACACCAATAAACACCAAATGAGCAAAAGCACTAAAATAGATTTTTAATTGTTAGTTTTCCCGCTGACTTATTTTGCAATATATAAATACGTAAACTTACAACTACTGTACATGTATTTTTCCCTTCTTCATCTTTCAACTGTTTGGCGCCTCCTAGTGACAAAACACAGAAAGAATATTTGCCACTATTCCTGAATCAAGACCGATGGCGATGAAGTCATGCAATGCGGTTTCTTAGAAAATGCCACAGAGCACATTCCAATAATTGTCTGTTTAGATTATGCTATTTTTTCAGATTACCCAATTTCTGACAAAACATATCACTCGTGGTCACGCATAATTTCAACTGAATAATTTCAGGGCGTTTCGAGATACTGCAGTAAAGGGCAGAAACAAATTGTGTTAACTACTTTAATTTTTGAGGATATAATATCAACCGTATCGGATGAACCCACCCCTGATGATGTATCATCGTTTAACAACGCAAATCACAATGAAAAAGAACAGTCACTTCGTCGGGCCAGTTTCTCCCCTTTGATCACCATTAATATGAAGGTCCCGACTCGCTTTTACAATAATCCACACTCTTTGTAGAAGCTTAGATCAGGGATTTCCAGACGTGAGTCCGCAAGACTTTGGATGTCCGCAGACACGTACAGTAAATTCAAGTTACCGATATGACTATCATCCGTTTTACCACATGCCAATATAATGTACCCCATGTAAACAGAAATGTACCCCAAGCAATTTTCACTTGCCTTACGTTGGTGTGTGATCACGTATTCGTGGTATGGGATCCATAGCTCTAGCACATTTTCATTTGGGGTCCCTGGTTTAGGAAAGTTTGAAACCCCCTGAGTTATATCCCACGCTTAACGCTAACCATGTTCCAGATACAAACCAAATTATTCGGTGACTGCCAGCTTTAATGAATAATCGGCCATAAAACAACGGTGATTTCAATGCCGTGTAGTTTCTTCGTATTATAATCACGTTGTATATTAATACAAGGACTAAGAGCAAACAAGATTCAAAACTGTAAAATGCCTGTAAATATCATCACATCGCTCGCCTTCGGTTCCGTTTAATCCTGAGTATACATTTCTTTTGAAAGCAAGAAAAATAAACACTGTACGTCTTCAAATAGATACGCATGCACCTTTGCTTCTTACACTGCCTACTATATAGCCAACATTTTGATCGTAATCTATAAACTCCAAACAAATTTAAAATACCCGAAATAGTTTCACATTCTGGCTCACCTGTGAGGTACACTGCTAAGAAGTAGAAAACCAAAGCTTGCAAGTTTAAACCGAAATGTTAATCAGAATAACACGTACAATAAATGCCCACCCCCCACAACAAATACATTTGCGAAACGTCAACTCATTCTTACATTATCATCTCCCCGCGGGGATCAATAAAAATTATCATTGCATTACAATTCTTACCCACTTAGAACAATTTTGTGTAGCTGGTTAACATTTTTAATCTCGCAAAGTTGAAGTAACAAATATTAAGTCTATAGGTTTACAGCAACACAATAAGTAGAACTTTGCACATTCATACATTTCTCTAACTGCAATAACTTCGAAAGATTTTAAAGTACCCATCTGCGTCTTCAGCGTCGCGACTGAACAGAAGCGATTGTCCTTTGCTCACGTCGAAACCCGACTTTACCTCAGAAAACCTCCAGAAAGCACAAAAATTTGTCAATAATTTATACGCTTAACTAAATTTTTGTTTTTAAATGAAAACACAGGCTGGCTCCTATTGTATTAAGCGGAGGGGGCAGTTCCAGCGCAGCGCCGCTCACGAGGACCGTTAACGGTCGCATTTTAAACATTGGCGCTCGCGAAGCGGTCGCGTTCTGGGACGTGACGGAACGTCCCGTTTTATTTCTGTGCTGAATTCTTTAAACAAGCACCAAAAATGATATTTTCTGTTCAAATCCCAACAAAGAATATCTCTGCGACGATCAAATGTGCAGTCACCTGACATAAATAATTTACCGCCATTTTGCTCACTTTTTTATTTTGTTACTCTTCAGTCAGGAATCTTGGAATATTTAATTTAAAATGGATTTTTAAAAATAATGCGATCCTCGAACAATGGTGACAACGCCAATGCAACTGGACAGTTTGCTAGTCATCTCATGGTGAACTGCGCCAAACGGACACATTATAGTCGGCACACTTCATTTGTAGTTCCGCGTGTTTTCGATTATATTCGCAGCTGAATACAGTCCAGATTATATGTCAGTACCAGTTTCCAGGCCTACTCGCTTTTCGGATTCTGGATCCAAAGCTTTTCACAAAAATGATTTTTTTTGCCGTCTTAAATTAACGGAGGCGAATCTTAAGGAAAATATTTCTTAATTACAACGATAGAAAGTTGTACCCATTACACGTTTAAAATCAACTTATGCGCAGTTCATTCTTAATTTGAATATAAAAAGGAAACATTTGAAATTACATACGCGCAGATGGGGCATGCACGCAATTGACCATGTGCGCAGACATTTCCCTGTAGGAAAACGCTGTCAAACTTTTTCTATACGGGATAGAAATTTATTTGGGAGTATACAACGCCCCCCTGAAGTTCCAGTTTTACACATTTGTTTATTTATTCATTTATAAGACCGATGGAGGTTCAACGGACAAATACATTGTAGTCTCCAGCCTTGGTGTTTATCCAGTTGACCTTGCTAAGGTCTGTTATACCCAATACGCACATATTTAACAGTAATTCATAAAGCTCCCCTATACTACTAGCCTATATGTTTTTCTTTTAACAAACAAAAAAAACTTAAAATAATAAAATAAAATAATTTTTATAATTAATTCTTTACTACTTAGTACACAAAACAATAAAGCCTCAAATATGCCATATATTGATGTAGGGGGTGTTTTCTTTGGGAAACAGATGAAAATATTTGCCATAAGCAAAACTCCACAAACCGTCATTTTCTGTTTTGGTGTAACCAACAGAGGGTGCCAAAACTCGTAACACTGCTGAACGCTATAAATATGTATTACGAAGGTTAAACGTAATATTTATTCAACTAACATTTAATTCATTTTTATTTTGTTTTGTGTTTTGTAATTTTGAACCCAAAATACGTACAGTCATTTACTGACACTTGTATAAACAATTTCAACGTTTTTTTTGTTTATCGTATAAATATGCATGTATGCAGTCAATTACAAACCAACTTATTTTCGTGTATATTATGTTCCACTTCGCTATTTTATTAGACATAAAGCAGGCACGTACATGTGAAACTCCAATAACGGGACAACCATGATGCACTGTAAAAAAGTATGCAAAAACACTCATAACCCTATAAGAAACTTTATATGTTCATTTTAGCAGGAATATACAGTTGAGAAGAAATGTGCTTGGAATATAGTTTTTTTTCTTTCTAAAGTATTGTAATAAACCTAGAAGAGTGTCAGAGGCAAACCGAGATGGACACACCCACACCAAATACCCATCCGTATT
>JAODJW010000079.1:494080-506537 GCA_026777045.1 Hyperopisus bebe
CCCCATCAATTTCCAGGTGTAGCCACTTAACCTCCCGAGCCCTCAGACACACCCACCTCAATCCTTCATTACAGTATTTAAAAGGAACAATGTATCGTCAAGAATTACATTTTACCAGATGTTTGAAAAGTTTCTTTTACCTTAATCTTTCAGAAGAGTAGTTCAGCTCTACATAATTATTTTTACACGAGACTGTGAACGATGTCGTATAACAAGAAATGGTGGTTATTATTTTTTTATGACTTTTTTTCATCAATAAAATGTGCATCCAGTAAAATAAATTGTGGCTGAAGTAATATTTCCAAATAAATGAAATTGTTAATGCCAGCAAGTCTCTATGACAAACAACTAGCGACAGCGTAGGTTAATAGTAATACTCGAGGCGTAAAATTTAGCCAGGGCGTCATATTATAAAACGAAAAGACAGAAGACCGTATAAATCAGCCACAAGGTGGCGTTTATTGCACTAGTACATTCATTCGCTCTAACTCGCGCACACTGCCCACCCTGCGGGTCAGCCCGACTACGTACAGTGGGCCCACACAAACCACTATTTACAGCACTTGACATTAAATGCTACACGTGTCGTTACTTTACATCACACCGACAACACGACAGAGGACGACTACGCAAGGCTATTTACATTAACGCATTACACGTAACATTACAAGACTGGCACCGGTCCAACACGTCGCACTGCCCCCGGGGATCCAACAGCGCATATTCATATCCAACATATTTGTAATCTGACTGTCTGATGGTTTGTAATTTTAAATAATCAGATTTATATTGTTCAGCGACACAACTCACTCCTTCGAAAAACAGAGGGCAGTGATGTAATGCATGTCCTTCATTTTCAAAGCAGGACTGCTTAAATCACACCGGACAACCGACGCATTACGCTTTAAGTATGTCTGTGGTGTCTATTAGTATTTCTAAAGAGGCAACGAAAGATTGTTACATTTTACGCAAAGTACATAGATGAATTTTTATCTTTCCCTGTTTTTTCAGTTGTGGTGAGTTAAAGAGATGCTTTTATAATCGCAGATGAAACTATTTAGTTTTATTCAGCAGACTAGTAAATTCTTCAAACATAAACCAACAATATTAATTTAAGTCCTTAAATGCCAAAAGAATCTCACGCACAGGGCTGGTCAATCCTGTAGGCCAGTGTTTCTCAACCCAGTCCTTGGCGATCTCCAGATGGTCCACATATTTGCTCTCTCCCAATTCCCTGGGAATTGAGAGGGAACAAAAATGTGCACTTTCTGGGGGTCCCAGATAACCGGTTTGACAAACACTGTTATAAGCAACATAGGTGGCTTTTGCCACCTTCCGAGGGGGTGCCGACTTAACCAGCCAATTTCACTTTGCCTTGGATGGGCGGGGCTAGGGCGCCACATCGGCTATGACTAGTACTGCAGTCACACAAATCATATTATGTGATACGTATCTTCTGTATTGTACTCGAACAATTGTTTAAATGGCGATTTTACATTAATAAACAAAATACAGCAATAATAATATGTATTCAATAATTAAAATATAAATTTTACACAGGCACAGCAGGAGTAGCAGTAAGTGTTATGGCAGGGCATGGTGAAGGTGGAAGAAGGTGATGATCCACGGAGGCTCTGAGAACAAAGGGAATTAGTAAACAAACTGAACACACCAGGGAACAGTACAAAACAAAGGGACTGTGAGGGGTCAAAAGCAAACAGGAAAAATAAAAACAAACTAAAGAAACCACTAAGTACAAACCGCTAGGGAACAGAGCAAGTGAGGGAGCAGGGTCAGCAAACAAGCAGAGGTACAAACCTACAGTAATATGAACAAGACTGACTGAAGGCGGGCACTCAAATAATAACAATCATCACTTTATTAATCCCCATGGGGAAATTGTCTTTACGCCTCCCTCAACTTGCTCTTTGTAAGCAAGCTGTCCACGAAGGGCAGCCACCCGTGGCAGGGCCCAGGGAGCTGGGGGTTAAGGGCCTTGCTCCAGGACCCGCAGACGTGCTGAGGCTGGGTTTGAACCGGCAACCTTGTGATTACGGGCACAGCCCACTGAGCCACACGCTGCCAACAAGGACAAACACAGGGCAGGACTACAACCAAATCAACCAATCAAGAAGACACTGGACAACTTGAAACAGGAGGAATATGATTAATGAGCAGAGGAAACTATGGATGAAAAACAGTAGAGGCCCAGTGGGAACCCGCGACCAGAGGGGTTCTGCCTGTGAGGTTGGATGATCAACCCACTGAGCTATACAGCAGACCATGGAGGAGGGAAACACACTAGGGACTTAGGATGAAGACAGAGGGACCAGGCGGACAGCGACCCTGACAGTATCTGCTCTTTGCTGAAAACAAACATCAAGATGTCAGTTCGTCATAGTAGGATGTCTCCATACGATTTCCACAAAATTCATAGTGAAACTATCCATTTTTAACTGTTGACTGATTATCTGCCTGCCTTGTCATATTCGAATGTAAAAAGGTAGCTAATCAACGTAATAAACTGCTGAGGGATTTTGCCATTTTTTCTATAAAACACCAGACAGACACTGTTGAGCACCACCTCACTGCACGATTACCAAGTAAATGTGGCGGCTTGTTGCTCCCCCAATCAACTGGGCAGCATAGGTTATGTTTCGGGCAAGTCTGCAGGGGCCAGCTGTCTGCCAGCAACACGAGCCCTGCTGCCGGCAGGAGCACACGGAGGCTGCCATCTCCATGCCTTGGTGTGGGCTGGTGCAGAATGTGTCTCATCTCTACCATATGGCCATCCACAGGACTGGACCTGGAGCCTTGGCTGGCCAGATGACGGCTGGTGGAAGCTAACAGCAATAAGATATGGCTTGTCCTGCACTGCTATCCCTCTGTGTCTGGTCTCCTTTAGATTCCTCTCAGCATAACCGGTGAGCATCTGAAGTATTATTATTAGGTAGCTGAAAAGTGGAAATGAAATTGTACTTGTTTGCATGACTCCCTGGAGCAAACTGAAATGCACTTATTTGACAACTATGAGACAAATATAAAGAGCACCAACATGTTCTGGACAAGACCGGCACGACTAACTCCTGTCAGCAGTGGCGCTTAAATTAGAGCAGTCTGCAGAATCTAGAGCTAAGTGCATCATTGCTTAAGTCACCCTGCAAAGAGGGGGATGAGTCCTGACTTCCTCCCTTCTCCAAATCCTTTTCTGTCCCTGTAGCCGTTGATTGCCGAGTACCTGTTTGAGGTGAAGAGATGGGTACAGGTTTCAGTTTTCTGCATGTAACGTTCTAGCTGGGTACTCAGCTTTCATTATCCATGATCAGATTTGCACTTACAAGACATGTGTACACAGACAAGACATGTGTATTGTATACCTACAATATTCTTCTGTCCATTGATGGAAAGATCGATATCCCCAGTTTAGTAAAATCAGCATTTCCAGCCACGATAGACTTTTTTTCCCTATGCCCGCTCACCTGGTCTATTCTCAGTCACCTTTTGCTGTCCATCACTGTACACATATGGCTCTTCTGCTCCTCTGCCCATAATTCTGTCCTCAGAAAGACCGAGATTCTGCAGGAGGAAGTATGTGGTCATCAGGCCTTTTCCTTTGACCTGGATCTCTCCTCTCTCTGTGATTTCAAAGCCTTTATTCTCAAGCTCTCTGTGGGAATGAATGTGATCAAGTTAATATGTGAAAATTTGAATGTGCTACACCAATCACATGGGATTTTGCTTCCATATAAATTAAATGTAAGACTTGTTATACGTCCCCAAGCTGGCTGTAACATAAAGGCACCAGTACCTGTATGTGGTGGGGCTGAGGTGTATATGGTCTGGGATTCCGTGACTCTCCATGCGGGATGCTGTGTTGACTGTGTCCCCAAAAAGGCAGTAACGTGGCATCTTCTCCCCAACCACTCCGGCCAACACCGGCCCAGTGTGGAGACCCACCCGGATCTGCGAGAAACACACAACAAGATAATGTTAGCTACAGTAGATGTTAGCTAGATGCGATCTCTACCATAATCATAGCTTTAGGACCAAGTTATCTGAAAGAGAAACAGCTCTTAAGTCAAATGTAATTCTTGATAGATAGATAGATAGATAGATAGATAGATAGATAGATAGATAGATAGATAGATAGATAGATAGATAGATAGATAAATATACTTTATTGATCTTGAAGCAAATTTAGGCATCCACTGCCTAACGCATATAAAACACCACTATTCAAAAGAATAACAGGAAGAAGAATAAGGAATAATAAGACTGACAGAACTGCCAATAGTGACAATGATTAGGGATAATAATGATGAAAGGTTAAGGTAGTAAGAATACTAATCACTACAGAGTAACTATTCAGTGGCACAGTACTTGCCAGTGGATGCAGTGGTACTGCAAATGCAAGGGAATGTGCAAGAAAGATACTCTGAATTACTGCATATTAGAAATGCAAATGTTATAATTCCATAATACTAAAAATACTACAATGATATACATACTATAAATAAGACAACAAATATACTGTCAACAATGCCCCTGACTGAATAGAAATCGGAGTAGTAAACCGGACTGACCTGGATTGGGTTTGCGGTGATGGGGTTTGTCACTTCTCGGGCAGCAATTCGCATACCCAAGGCAAAGTTTGCCACACGCTCAGCATGGCTACTGGTTGGAACAGGAACCCCTCCCACCACCATGTAAGCATCTCCAATGGTTTCCACCTGTAGGGCCAGACATGTGATTCAGGCACTACACCTAACTGTGTCGAAATAAAAAGGCGGTATGGCTTTGTCATAGCTTCCTCAGGAACATGGGGTGTAAGTGAATGGAATTTACGAAAATGTGATCCTCACAAAACTACCATCCAAGCTATGGCCTAATAGCATATTCCTTTGTTTCAGGTGTGATGTTCAGCTCTGCTACTGAAATGGCTGATTGGAGTCTCTGAAACATCATAATCTGCCTGTGAGGAATGTATGTGCTCAGCGATGGACCGACATCCCACCCAGGGTGTACCCCAGTCGTGTGCCATATGTGGAATGGGACAGGCTCCAGGCCCGCCGTGAGTCTGACATGGATAAACTGTTAGAAGATGAATGGATAGGTGCTACAAGGATGTATGGGATGCCTCAGTAAACCTTGGTAACCAGGTGCTTGGCATGACACCGAAAAGCTGCTTTACCTTGTAAACATCGTGGACGTTGGTCAGTCGGTCAAACCTGGAGTACATGGAGTTGAGCATGTTGACTATCTGGATGGGCTCACAGGCTGCGCAGATGTTGGTGAAGGTCACCACATCGCTGAACAGGATTGTGCACACCTTGAACTCACCTGGGAGAGCATTTGCACATGTTGCAATGTAATAAATTGAGTGCCAGGGTATGGTTGAAAAACATATTATGTATAGAACATAATTAAATGGGACTAAAACACTGCAAGTACAAATCCTCAGATGGATCCTGCTGTTGTACTGTTGTGCAAGATATGAAAAGAAAAAATATCCAGCTATGTTACTGGTTGAAATGGAAAATTTTAAGCTATGTATTGTTTTACACAGAAGCCTAGGAAACTACATACCCCTGGGACTTATATACTTCAAAAGAAACAGTTAATAAAGAAATGGATCAAGAATCAGCAGTTGGTCCTTTCTCTACTCCAGAGGATGCCACACCTGCTTCAACCTTCTTGCCTTCCTTGAGTTGGTTGGCCACATGGCGGGGCAGCATGGCATACAATAGGGTCTCCGTCTTCTTTTTCTCTACCTCCAGGTTACGGGAGAGAACCCGCAGCTCCTCCTTCTTGCGCTCCAGCTGGTTGGAGAGCTCGATCTCAGCCAACCGCTGCTGGTTGAGCAGGATGAGGTCACGCGTCGTGTCATGAGGTGCAATGTCAGAGATGTGTAGGCCTCGTTTCTCCAGCTCCTGAAGGCTGCGCAGCTTTGGTGAGCACAAGTATACCATGCAGTTCAGTGAAGTCATCCACACCATTTGACCTAGGATGGAAGCAGTACAGTTACTCTCATTGGCTGAGAGAGATGTATTGCATGATGACTGCCCACTAGAGATGACCAAGTAAAGCTTCATGAACCATTTGCTATATTTTCTGACCCCACTAGATGGTGCTCTTGGTTTACTTTGGGGCATGTTTTGAGCCATTTTCTGAACATTGAGCACCACACCTAGTGGGGTCAGAAAATACAGCAAACGGTTCATGAAGCTTAATTTGGCCATCGCTACTGCCCACCACAGTACTTCAAATAAAAGGTACCATTTCTCAGACACCCTGCCATACTTTTGAGTGACTTTTAATCTTTCTGAACCAAATAAGACTGAGAAGTACAATAACAAATCATAAACAGCGATATATAAATTAAATGGTATATACTATGTAACTGAAAGCATGATTGGCTATTGGGGCCAACCTATCTATAAAGACACTATAGTGGCACCTCGGAGTTTGAGCATTGACTGTTGCTGAGAGGACTCTGGAAGCATCTCCCTCCGGGTCTTCAGCACAAACTGACTATTGATGAATTTCCTGATGCTCTCAATGTTGAAGGTGACCTCAGGGTGGACGATGCTGAAGTACTCATCGAGCTGGATGTCCATTGTCTGCAGTCCTGGGACGAATTTCTGGATGTTGACCCCAGTTTGTTTCACCTTGAGCTGCGTGCCACAATATGTCAGGTTTTGATATCACGGTTTAAGTGGTTTAACCACTTGAGGACACTGGCCAGAGAACTGGGATATACTGTATGCAGCACTGCAATCAGCTCAAATTACTTGTCAACCATCTAAACCAGTAATCTTGGGGAATAGAGTGATTGGCAATTCACTCAGACAACATTTAGCACAAATTTGCTCCTTTGTCGCATGACCCTGAGTGTCTGCACTCCACACTGAGGGAGGTCAGTCTGTCTCGTAGTGCAATTATACTTAGGAATCAAAAGCAGTGAATGTCTTACATTGTCATCAAAGACAATGTGGAAAGGAAAGGCATTACAGAAGGTCTGCTCCTCGATCCACAGCTTCTTTGGGTAGCAGGGGGTGAAAGAGTTCATGAGGTTGCCTGGGAAAATAATGCATGGCGGGTAATTTATTTTGTGGCGGACAATTACACTGGTAGTCACATACCATATGACATAAAGGTAGCATATGACGTAAACCCCAACATCCAGGAAAAGTGGCAAAATCTTCAGCAAAATACATGTACATACATTTTCCTTCGATTCTCCTTCATTGAACAATGTTAACTAACATTCATGCTGCCCCCAACTTAATCATCATGGGTTAGGTACCCTGATGGTTACACTTTTCCAGTCTGCAGGGACAGTGAACTCACATACACAGTAAGGTTAGAATGCGCAGGGAATATGGTTAGCGCAGTGCTTCCCAACTCCGTCCTTTGGGACCCCCAGACAGTCCGCATTTTTGCTCCCAGCCAGCTCTCAGTACATAGGAAGCAAAAATGTGGGCCGTCTGGGGGTCCCCAAGACCAGGCTTGGGAAACACTAGATCAGAGGATAGATGGATGAAGCTAATTAGGTCAAGTACATCTAACCATCTTTCGCAAATTTACAACAGCAAAATCCATATAGGGAATTAAACCACCAATGCAAAGTAATCGATCCAGGTACTGATTTACTAATTAAACAAATGTATTCATGAGATTTTTGATAGTGTTGAAATATTGTTTGAGGATAAAACATATTTAAGTACATCTAGGCAAGACAACAGAAAGACCGACCTTGCCCAAACTTGACAATGCTCCTCACGATTTCCCAAGGTGCCCTTCTTCCAGGACATGGTGGCAAGGTGGCATACCTGGACTTCATCTTCACAAAGTTCTCATCCCTTTGCTTGCAGAAAAAAAAGAAGCATGTTTTTTTGTTGTCCTATGTAATACTAAATAACAAATCGCAGTTATGAGTATAGAAAGTATATCATAAACTCTAAACTGAACTACGTATATCAGAGAACCTTCAGAAGAATTACATCCAAGGGGAATCTAGAAAAATTCTCAGAGAAAAACATGAAGGGGCGCTGTTTTTGAATGTCTTTTACATGCATAAGCCTGAAGCTGCAGTGGACAGACCTCATATTTCTCACATGAGCAGTTATTAATAGTATGGAAATTGGAGGGATATTCATATTCTGTCAGTACTTATTTCATTATTTGAAGGTTGAATCAACACGTGAATGTGTCAAAAGCATTTATACAGGAATGTCCGAACCACTTTGGACAAAGTTGACTTGAGTGAAAAACAAACTGCCCACAAACCTTCCTGTCCTCAATGTCAGCACTGTTGTCACTGCCAGTGTGCTGAGACCTCTTCTTTGGTTTGTTCGTCATCTGCACAACCAAGAAGACCACATGCTCTTTCTTTCCAGTGTGCTCATTCTCCTCTGATTGGTTGAGGATGGTCATGTGGACCTGGCTGTTGAAGAAATCCTTGGCTACTGCTTCTATGATGCCTGTGGAGCGTGGGAATGCATCCATGAATACCATAATGCCGTAAGAGAGATAAATTCCACAGACAATGAAGAATTTTTCTGAAAGCCTAGTGAAAATCTAGTTTCCGTTCTTACGATTAACTATAGCAGCAGCTTTGAAGTGGAATAATAACAGCAGAAATTGAGACAGATTGATTGTTCAATTCCTTGCCTGGAACAATATGATACAGTCCCCTCCGATCTGAGTAGTAATGTAACAGCATCTTTCCATCTTCTGTCTTTTCCACCCGAAAAGAAGGGGCATTCATTTGCTAAAAGAGGGGATAGTTTTTGGGATGCTTTTAATTTGTACTTGTTGAACAGATAGGTGCCATTTTTAATAATAATTTTTCAAATAAGGCAGGATAGTCAGGTTTAAACCCCAGACATTATGGGCAATTTCAGACCCTGCTGCATTTTTAATCTATTTTTTTTCTAATTCTTGGACTGTGAGGTAGCATAAAGCATAAATTGTATATATAAAGATTGGTGCAGAATACATGATATGATTGGCAGTGAATGAGTGGGCACACCTGTTAATCCAGGATGCATGGAAATACATCCTCACCTCATAAGAGAGGGCCAAGTAGCTGTGGAGGGCATCCAGGTTCTCAATGAAGTCCACAAGATTGCCCCCCAAGGTACGCAGCATGGTGTCATAGCCAGACATCTTGCAGAAGCTGAAGAAGTACTCGCCGAACAGCTTGAGGAGCACCTCAGAGGAAACGTCTAGATGAAATTGGTGGCATAATTAGAGAACCATATATTACTAAGAGGTTCCATAACAACCAGTACATCTCCCCATCCCCAGTACAAAATAAATCCCATGTCAGTACATCCCAGCTTTAAAATAATTTCAGCTGTTTCACCACCCATGCACAGCTCTCTTATTTTAGTTATTTGTATATTTATACATTCTACCTAAATGTCTACTGAGAAAAGAGCAACCACAAACATTAATTAAAATCTCTCCCCATGGTGGAACAACAAGGAGCTTGCTGTTGACAAAACCCAATCAGAAAGCAGCATCCCTGTGGAAGGACAAATTGTGCGGATGGGACCAAGGTTCACACCTACCAATGGCCAAGAGAACCATACAACAGCTTCTGTGGTCAAATGGGTCTATGGCAGCAGTGAAGACCTCATAGGGGACGCTGTTAGCACCTACTGGAGCTCTCCAGTGCCCTGTCACTATCACGGAGGCTTTCCAATCTGACACTGACCACAAACAACATGGTCCCTTATCTACAGTGTCGGTTGGTGCAGTTGAAAATATTGACTATTCTTGGTTTGTGTTTGTTTTCATTCCATCTCAGGTGCATGTATTGTAAGACATATTTAATGTTTTCCTGCCTAAATGATGCAACCCGATCCGTGATGTTTCAGCTGAGCTTGTTTTACCATAGTTTTCAGCTCCAACAGAATGCATGCCAGTCTGCTGACTTTAGTTACCGCTCTGCGTGTTGGAAAATCCCAGAGCTGGGACCCTAGATGAGACTCACCCAACATTTTACAGGCCTCCTGCACCAGGCGCAGGGTCAGCGAGTCATCATAAATCTCATAAGTCATAAATGATTCCTGGACCTCTGCCTTTGTCCTGAGGGTGGAGGGGGGATAAGGGCAGGGGATTGGTGTGGAAAAGTACTGGCAATTTAGGACATTTATTTCTTTGAGAAATTCCTGAAGAATAAAAATGCATCAACATAATTAATTTAAATGATTTCGTGACACTCCGACAGCCTCAAATCAATGCAGATAAAACAAACCAAACCTTAGTGTTTCCCATGTTTCTTCGCCAAATTTCTCAATGACTAGAGATTTCAGGCAAGTGTTTATGAATCCGTACTGCGAAGACAGACGACACAGCAAAAGACTGAGCACACAGGAAATGGGCTTCCCTAAATGTCGTGAATAATCATATTGTTGATAGCATGGTCAATTTAAGCCTCCTAAATCTTACTTCAAAGTAGCTTCAAACACCACAACATCAGTAACACTGACAAAACAGCAAGACTTGTTTGGCACCTGATTTTTCTCTCATTAACTCTGAGATGTACGCACATTTTGCACACATGCAACAACTTGATAAATCTGGGTCTAAGTCATTATCAGCAGCTTTCCGCATAGGGTACCACTTTACTTAATGGGGCACAAATGCTAAGTAATAATTCAGTTACTACTCAAGTACATATTAGGAACAAATCATGAACAAATCATGAACAAATATAGTTGCTGATGAACAAACATGAGATCAGTATTTAATTTGCTTTATTCATTACTTGTCTCTTCAGTAGTTATTCAGTAGTTCCTTCAGTAATTCACAAAGGTTTACAGAAAAAAATGATATATTAACAAATATGGTAACTTCTTGAAATAAAACATCATGATTCATTAATAAGGAATTAACATGAGATTAGTATGCAACTAAGACTTAGTTTGTGCTTAATTAATACATGAGTAATAGCATAATACTGTATTGTTTGTGCCCAGTGTTACCCCATCGAAATAAAAATGAGGAACTGATTAACAGCACATGGTTAAAGGGTGGAAACAGCTGTACATTTGTAACTTGCTGGCTCTGTATCACTGCCCTGAACTGCATGCAATGAACTTCTTACCATTTTCTCAGCTGTTTGTCTCGCACGGTCCTTATCCCACTTTGTGTTTGCCCTTCAGTGCCTGGACCAGACTGGTGACGGCTCTTCATTAAGGGGTGCCTCTCGTCCCATGAGGGCAGATGACATGCTCCCTGTGCTACCTCCCTAACACACACACACACACACACACACACACACACACACACACACACAGAGGTTTGTAATTATATCTTTGTGGGGACTCCCCATTCATTTCTATGTGGAAAATTCTTATCCAAAATGATGACCTTAACCCCTACCCAGCCCTAACCTTAACTAAAATATAATATGAGAGTTTTTAGTTTTTGGATTGCATTCCAAGATCTTTGTGGTAACCTGAGAAATGGTCCCCACAACGTCAAAATAACAGGTTTTTATCACATTGTTGGTCCCCAAAATGTAATAAAAACATAATAACATAATCCCCCAGACACACAATATAATTTCACTGTCCCCCACACATTTTAAAAACCTCACGGAAGAAGAAAATTTGATCATTAATTTTCTTAGTCTGGTGTGGGTCAGTACCTCTGTGTTTACAGATTTCATAAGAAATTCTGTTTGCGTCATGAAAAAATGGTAAAAATCCAATTACGAAATCACAGCATTTAAAATGTAAAAGACGGTTTCTTTTGCCACCTTGTGGTGAATATCAGACATTACTTTTTAATGTCTAATGTTTTCCTCCAGTAACATATATCCAAGACTGAAAATATACCTAATGTGTAAACAGTTACAATTGCACACATATTCGCAAAAAGGGAAAGTGTAAAAGAGTTGTTACAATAAAATTTTACCAATTATAAATTTCGTTTTTACATTATGACAGATATCACAAATGCATCTCTCAGTTAAGAAATTCGAAGTGTTTTGAAGACAAACACCAGTGAAAAGCTGAAAATTTTATTTTTATTGTAGCACATTTTTTTTTTTAATCAGGATGTTTGTTTTGCATCCATATTGCAGCCATGATCTATACACACCAGTCAGTAAATTATATACAATTAAAACATTTTAATCCAGCAGTCTTCCAACTGTCTGTCTTGGTCAGGGCTGTGAGCGGGCCTGCTGTCTATTCCAGGTGGCGTAGAGCACAAGGCTTTAGTACCTGCTGGATGGGATATCATCACATACATAGAGACACACACACACACACACACACACACACACACACACACACACACAGTTGGTGTACCTATCTAAGTGGGGACCGTCCATTCATTTCTATGGGGAAAAACTATAACCCAATCACGACACCCTTAACCTCTACCCATCCCTAACCTTAACCATAAGTAACCAACCCAAATACAAGACTTTTGG
>JAODJW010000079.1:514803-535889 GCA_026777045.1 Hyperopisus bebe
GAAACCGGAGTACCCGGAGGAAACCCCACGACGACACAGGGAGAACATGCAAACTCCACACACATGTGACCCAGGCGAAAACTCGAACCCAGGCCCCAGAGGTGTGAAGCAACAGTGCTAACCACTGCACCACCATGCCGCCCCCGGGACAACATTTATTTAACAAATATTTTCCTCTTATATACATATTCCCATAGTTTCTTCTGTTATAGCAAGGTTCAAGTAAATGATTTAAGAAAGAAAAAGAAACTCATACACGTTTTTGCATGCTGGGATGGAAGCCTTAGGTCTTTTCAGTATAAAGTGATGAACATGCTGCCCTCCAGTGGGAGAATCAGCACACTGCAGGCGTAAGCAACCAGCGCCAGACATTCAGGTCTGTCTCAGACCGTGTTGTGAAGAAAACATGCTGGAGGCAATGCAAACGTGGGCAGCTCCACCGCCTGTGCCCTAATATTGGGACCTCGCTAATTATATACCAAAGAAACTAGCTAATGAACTGCACAAAATCAATCAATATATTCCCAAATGGTTATTGATTTTAAGGTTGATATTTTATGGAAACATAATTATAGAGATGGATCATTAAAAGGGAACTGAGGACACAGGGGGAGCTCAAATGGAAAGGGGGGGAGGGGGTTGCATACTAACTCCGGATGGCTGGAACAAAGCTCTTCAAGCATTCCCCTGTCCTTGGGAACCGCTGTGTCCTTGTACTCTATGCTTTCTGGCCTCGTATATACGCTAATTACAGAGGATTATTAGTGAATGTCACTACTGAATTTCACCAGCACCTGTAAATCAGAGACTTGCATTTATATAGGCTAAGGCCTTCGTGCTGAATAAAATCACCTCAAACCTAACTGAAGGTCTTGATTCTTGTGTGTTTCGCTCCTGATCAAGGCCGATTACTGTGCCAAAGGGGTCCACTGCAAAACAAACTCCATCTTGTGGCATCCCAGCCACCTCCATTGGACCACTGCAGCAACAACTGTAACGCCTCACTCCTTAGTTTGGCAACTTTTCACATCCAGTTTTGGTGAGCTGGAATCAGACCAGATACACTTTCATGATGAATTTATGTTACCTGCATAATAATGAAATATTCCAATGTATCATCAAAAATTTAATGGAAAAATCACCAATTTCTCAGTCATATTCTAGGGCAAAAATGTAAAAGTCGATTTAGCTGTGCTGGAAGTGTAGAAAATATATAAGGTTGTTATGGAGAGTTTTGGGCACCATAGTTATAGGTGAGATGCAGAATCACCAGTTATTTTGTTGCAACATTAACCCTGGTTTGTCAAACAGCCCTTGGTCTTTAACAGATGTTTTGAGTCAGTAGAACAAACAAACAAAACAAAACAAAGAGTGTTACTGAAATGCCCATGCACTAAATGTGTGCATATCAATCAATATTCTTTTTCTTTCCAAATTAGATTAAGCAAAATCTTGTGGTTATTTGTTTGGCAATATTAGACTTAAGACATTCTTCTTCGTCTTGTTTATTCCATATTTCAAATGATCCAAATAGAGGCTTCAGAGAAGAAAGTTAGAGCTGTGGAGAATAAGTCCAAGGACAAACAGAAAACAATTGAGTCAAAAACAACTTCAGCTCCTCAATACCTAGCAACAGAAGGCAGTCATCAACAGAACACATAAGTGTCTTTTATGGGTTCATAAAGTAATTTCCCTGGTACCAAATGCCATTAACGGACAGGCTGAAAGAGGCAAGGACAAAACACCTCAAGTCAGCCTAGTAGACACTGGATATTCTATTCTCTCTCTCCCCCTCCCCACCTCACCATCAAATCGATGTCAGGTCCTTAGTGACTCGACGTATTTTCCAGCAAGGCCTAAACCTTCCTTTTTAAAAAGATTTTCCAGTTCATTCCTGTGTGTTTTGTGACCCTCAAGGCTGCCCAGCTTTTATCAGCTTGTGTTTATTTCTGCATCGGTAGCATTCAGGCGAAGCTCTTAAATTGCATCTGCGACATCAGTAAGGTTCAGGTGAAAGCGCAAGGGGGGGGGGCAGAATATGTGAGATAGACATAGGTCTAACGAGACTCCGCCCCCCAACATCCATACTTTCCTGCAGTCGACTGATCATCGTGACCTTGTCATCCCTATGGGCCAGCCTCTGTCTCATGGTCCGCTTCACAGTAAATAATCTCAGGTATGTCAAGTATTCAGCTTCAGTGCCAGTTCATCATGGCCATTGTGCGCGCCTGAAACAGTAAGAGCGCTTGTACTAAGCACTGGGACTAAGCCTCACTAGTTTTAGAGCTTCACTGGGAGTCCATTATCCCTTACTTACAGTATTTGTGGCTCCGCCCACCCTACCTAAAAGTTTTATGCGCTGTCAGAGTACCAATTTGTACTTTTGCTTGACGATGGGGCTGCAACCCTCAATGGTCTGCCAATTGTACCCTTAGCTGTACGTAGTTGTACCTTTGAAGATACAAAAATGTTCCTCATAGTCCATTTCTGTATCACTGGAGTACATTAATGTTGGTTGTACTTTAGGGAAGTCCATTTCTGTATCTTAAATTAGACTATAAAAAGGTGCATTTACCTATAGCTAGGGTACAATTGGCAGACCCTTGAGGGCACAGTTCCAGTGACAAACAACGCTTTTTTTTTTTGACAGTGTGGGGACCACATGCACATGAACACGCAAAACCAAATGGCGATATGTGGAAGCATATACCAGACTCCAGGACAGCAGTGGGGGGTGGGGGCGGAGGGACGAAGGACTCCTTGATGTCTGTGCCCTGCTTTCCGAAGGTCTGGTTTTATAATACCCTTCTCTTCTTTCTCCTTGAATGTGAAAAGATGTATCCGGACTCATCCAGGTACATGCACAAGCTGCAAGGACGTGCCGTTTAATTGCACATTCATTTGCATCCTAGTTCCGTGGGTTTTATGGAGGCCTTGAGCGAGACGGCTGTTTGTAATCATGTCGGCGAGAGACACGGCAGCGGGGCCTGAGCGCGGGCTGGCCGGCATGCTATGACGGACGAATCGACATTGAGGGACAGGGGAACAAAACGCCCCCGTTCAGCGGGTGAGAGCCTCAGGGCCCAGCGCCAGTCCTTCACCCAGCCACCTACCAGGTGACCTTGCTCACAGAACCTACAGATGGCGATCCCGAGACTTGCTCTCCTGCAATTCTTGAGGTCTGGCCACCGAAACACCGGCTTCAGCGCTAAATAATAAACCTGCACATTTTAACCCCCGATGTGACTGATGGCCAAACGATGCAGAAGCACAAACAGCGGGTTGGCGGTAAAGCACACCTGTGACGGATGCCAAGGCCGCTGTCCATTTGACTTGCAAAACATGTTTCTTTTCACTTCTCAGTGACCACTACAAATATTTTACTGGCATTTCCCAGCAGTCAATAAAAACACGTCACGCTTTAAATTTGCATGTATTTCATATTTCTTTTCTTTGAAACTCAGGAAGTACCAGGAACCATTACTGTGGGAATACAGTGTGTGTTTAGGGGGGCGGGGGGGTTTGGGGCTGATTTGTTCCCTGAAACCAAACCTACGCCCTTGTTTGGGGGGTTGTGTGATGTAAAATATGTTGTTAAGGGCAATAACTGACAGGAGTCCATCAGATCCCATGGCCTTTTTTGTCAGACAATGCTATAGATCCATAACTTAGTTCTTTTAAGTAAACATGACCCTAGACTCTCGACTTGCGAAGGCAATATATTCACACCGCATTTTATAAAAAGCTAATAAACAGGACATAAATTACAGTGATATTCCATTTAATTTTCCAATGAGTGCCCAGGTTCAGCCATCGTCTTAAAAGCAACTTCACGGGACATAAATTGGCACGGTGAATTGACAGCACATACAGCAACAGGTGTTTCCTCCATCATTTTTATGGGACGGGCAGATTTCTCATTGTGCGTTGATGCTACAGCTGCCGGAACGTGTCCACTTAACAGGAAAGCATCCTCTGCTCTCTTCACAGTCTGCGTCACCATGTTGGGGGTGGCTGGGTGGGGTGGGGGGGGAATTAAGCACTTGTGCCTAATTTTGAAGGGTGCTCTCAACAGGCCATAAAGCAATGTAAGGTCACGTCATGACTCACCAGCTCAGCCTTCGCAAAAATCACCTCTGTGATCCGTCACTCGCGGCGCCTCTTAATTATGGAGTGTTGTGTGGCAAGGACAGGACTTTACTGGCTTTGTCGCGGTATTCTCAGACACCGCTACTCTGAATTCACCTATTGTCCAAACGCTTCCAGGAGACACCCCTAAAAATACAGTTCTGTTTTCAATGCGCTCTCAATGGGGTTATAAACATCCAAACACCGACAATCAGGGCCTGAATGACCTAATTCACAGAGCAGAAAAGACGGGGCTTGCCACTGTGAAAGCAACACTGAAGTCTATTTAAGAAACACTGACAGAAGGGACAAGTCACACAGGAAAGTAGTATGTATGATGTAATGTCGGGCTGTTGATCAAGCAGCTGCTAGTTCTCATGACCAATCAGATACAGTTTTAGACACAAGCAAGAAAAAAATAAAAACTTCTGAACAAGTAGGGTATATTACAATCAATCAAGTGACCATGATTAAAATAACTGTGAAAATGCCACAAGTTAGTACTTGTTGAATTTTGCCGAAACACACTTTCCCCGTGTTCTCAGATTTGTGGAAAATGACCAGGAAGTGTTCTGGCCACAGAGAAATGTTTGTAATTATGTCACACTGCCTGAATGACCTGGGAGTGAAGAGAGGCATAATGGGAAAATTAAACCTGGATGCATGCACCAGTGTCTTTACTGGTTATTGAGCGCATTGTGATCTGAAATGTTTTTTGGTTGAAGCTCATACTATTAAAGACTATTAAATGTTAGGAAGCTGGCAGCAGAAAAGGAAAATGTGTTTATTTTAGTTTTCCACAGAAATTAAATGGTGCTGCAGTGGAGAACGGCAGCACAAGATGGTGAAGGTGTCGGTACCTGGGTCCTGTGAGCACTGTCCTACCCCGATCGTCCGCTCCTTCTGTGTGCCACGTCCCCTGATCAACCTCATGTGGAATCCCCGCGTGATCAGCTGTTTCTTGTTGCTGTCATTAGTTCAATGTATTTAAGTCTGCATTAGGTATGTTTTCCCCAGTCCGGTCATTAATGTCCGGTCTGTTTCTAGTGTATCGTGTTCCTTGTCTTACAATTAAACTCCTTCGTTCGCCTGACTTCCTGGCTCTGACTGCTGCTTCCTCGCTCCATGCTCCAGCACAGTCGCGACAAGCATAACCTGGGGATTTATGACCCTCCTCCCTCCCTTTACTCCCCCCCCAGGACTAAGAGGAGCTGAGAAAGACTATGGCTCAGGATGTGGCCGACCTTCTGCTCAGGGTCAGCCATGAAAGGGCCACTCTGTCATTCAAAATCACCACACGTCAGCAACAGTGAAAGTGGTGACCTCACGAACGTAACGGGAAAAAAATGATATACCATAAGGGGTTGGGGGTGGGAAGCATTTTAAGAAAATAGACAGATGGGTGATGGGCGGATCAATTTTTTTTTTGTGTTGCAAAATCCATCCATCCTTCCTCTACACCCGCTAGTCTTAGGCAGGGTCATAGAGGTCTGAAGCCTATCCTGGAAGGTACAAGGATAGAGTTGGGAACAAAACAGGATGGGGTGACAATTTTGGTTCACCACAGCATGTTTTAGGACTGTAGGAGGAAGCCTCACAATGGCATGGGGAGACTGTGCAAACACACAGTATCGGGGTGGAGACTCAAGCTCTTGCGTCTACACTCTAAACCCAAATTAGTTGACTAGAAAATCACGTGGAAACCCGGTGCCTTAACCCGTTCAAGTTTTTACACCGCATACAACAGCTAAAGTTGTATTAACATTTACATATTCAAGCTTAAATTAGCAGTCTTTACTCAAAATCATTAGTGTAAATAAATGCCAAATTTGTATTAAATAATTATTTTTAGTCAAATGCACATAAACATGTCAAGTAACGCATGTAACATTATTGAGCATTACTCAATTATTTGATGTATGTAGTGTTTTTTTTTCTGAACTGTAGTTTTTGAGATTAAATGTGTTTAAAGAAAACTGTCTGGAAGGCATGAAATTAAACAAACTCAAGATTTTTATGAAACAGTTGTCACATGGTAAACTGCACTTTGTTAACTAAAAGACAAGTTAACAACAGGTATTAAAACTGTATCCCGTATCCTGCCCATCATACCTTCTCATATGTGTCAAAGAATAAATGTTCAGTAAAATTAAGAGAAGACAAGTTGATATCCAAATAATGATAGATAAATAAGACAAACCCTTAGCCCTTATCATTGTCTCTCAAACATACCTGGTCTTCTGTAAAAGAGCAGGCCCTCCTTCCACCATGTTTCTTAGCTGGTTGAGACTCCACCACATCTTTTCTTCTCAACGCAAACGTCATGTTCATCTTCTGCTGCACAAGCGGTCCATTTATTTTTTTTCTTTTGCATTTCATTAACCAAGTATATTAACGCAATAGATTAGTAATATTAATATTACCAAGTAATATTAACGTTACGTGGTCCGTGCTGCAGCGACAAATGGAGCTGCCTCAACGTCGGAAAATACATAATTAACACGAAATTCACTTTAGCGTTTAATCAACGCGTTGTCACCGCACTGATATTTCACGTGGTAAAATATTTCGAAAAGCTCTCTACAAATACTGACCGTTTAACGTGCTGCGACAAAGTTTCTGAAAACCCACAATTTTTCTTAACCACCGTTTTCTCCCATAGGTATTTTCGCGCGCTCGTGTCTCAGTTCGAGGTTCAAAGAGGCCCCGCCCATCTAATCTTCTTTAGTTTAACCCAACCAGGTGCATTATAGCCACCAACAGTTACGGGTGTGGAGCATTATTGGGGAGTAGACCCCTCCCATCTCAGACAAAAACATAACATTACATGTGATCTCTGCTTAACACAATCATTGATTTTATATTTTCAGCCAGATACTTCCTAACCACTAATCCGATTGTGTAATAATGTCAGTTTCTTTACAAAACACAACACATTAAGTAATGACCACTAGCAGGTTTAATTCAAAATAAAATCTGGATTTACAGTGTAGAGGAGTAAGGTGACCACCACCTAAGGCGGATTTGCAGCTAGGGGCATGGTTTGGACAGGGGCCACGGTCTGCACAGGGGCCCCACGGTCTGCACAGGGGCCACGCGGAAAGCCTCTAAGTCACCACACTCATCTAGGAGAAGTTGCTTCATGGGGACCAGCACTTTGGCTGCATCGTGAGTAAATTCCGGCTTGTAAAGTGGATTTATGTGGCGTGCAGGTGAGACTGGGAGAGTTTGTACTACATTAACACCTCAACTATATAATAATCCTATGCATGCGCACACACACCCATACACACACACACATACACACATCACAGATACACAAACACACATACACACACACATACACACATCACAGATACACACACACACATAAACACACACACATACACACACACACACCACAGACAGACACACGTGGATACTCACACACATCACACACACACATGCAGATACACACACACAAACAGGACATGCTTAACTGTTTGTTGGGACTTTCCATGTAATCTCATTTAAATAATGTCCCCCAACCTAAAAAATCAGAATCAGAAGTGAACAAAAGAAAAGTTTTTGCACTGTTTATTTCTGAAAAAGAAAACATAGGCATAAGAGCACACAAACACACGTGCAAAAGCATTCATACACACAAAAATACTTTTCTATTGATTTCTTCTCCCATAGCTCTGGAAGTTGCAGACAGGATGACAGAAGCCCTTGAAAAGAGCAATATTCAATTTGTAACTCTCTGGAGGACCAAGGCCATGTCTCTTTATGGGGAGTGACAGAAGGATGAGGGAGAGGAATTGAGATGGTAACCATGGTAACCCAGTAACCACAGTAACCAAAGTACCACAGCAGCAACCTGAATTACAAAATAAGGTAATTTTAAGAAACATATCCCTGAGTACCAAACAATAGAGTAACAATAATTTGTCGCATTTCATCTTTATTGACAGTAACTCCATTTTTGAAAGTTAGTAATACACAGACTCCCCGCTGAGGATTGTGACCTTTGTGTGGTGGGGTGGATTTGTACCTTAGTGATACACAGTCTTCTGGTGCTAGATCTACTGATAGGGCCTCTCCTGGCAAACAGGCCTGTGGGGAGGAGCCAGACAATATACAATCCATCAAAGACCCCCCAGTGAAATGTACCTAGAATAGCAAGTGGATCATGCCTGGAACTGGGTTATCAGGACTGACACTTGGAGCCAGGCCTGAGGGTGGTGTTCACTGGCAGGAGCTGATGACCAGGCCACCCATGTAACTGGGCCAGGTTCAGGCCAAAATGCCCACATGGCGTCATTGTGTTGAATCATCAATGTCAAGATAAACGTGGGTTTGCGTGCAGAGCCATTTGGTCAACAGACCTGGGAAGGTCCCAGATAGATCAGACCTTGGCTTTGAGAACACTGAATGTTTCTTCTCTGGTGAGGAAGGAACATGACCAAGTGTGGGAGATATGTCGGCCTAGGTTTCTCCACAGGGTTACTGACCTTGAAATAGAGCAGCTGCACCCTCAAGAGCAGCCAGTTGATGTGATTCGGGCATCTCTTAAGCATGATGCTTGGATGTTTTAGGCAGGCCCACCGGGAAGAGGCTCCTGGGAAGACCCAGAACATGCTGAAGGCCCAGGACCTATCAACTCATTGGAGAATGTTCAGGTCCCCCAGAATAAGCTGAAGCCTGCTCTGCTCTGCTCTGCAAACTGCCACCATGACCCGCACGAGGAGAAACGTGGGCAGTATGAGATGAGATTACTGGGCAAACTAGTGTGCAGAAATAATCTGAGAGATGCAAGACAAAAATCGCAAGTTAAACATTATAATTGTTTTAAAACGTTTCATATCCGTCTGCTCTTTTTCAGAAGTATTACTCAAGGAGCTGCAAATTGCATTGTGTTGTACCTATTGTGCACAACAATAATAAAGGCATTCTATTCTATTCTATATTCATCATCAGAAAATAAAAGGGCACCATAATTCAGTGAAAAAGCTCACTGTCTGCTGCTACTAGAATTCATATTACAGCTCTGGAAAAAATTAAGAGATCACTCTATTGCATCCAGACTCAAACTTTCTAAGACAGCAGGACACAAGAACAAGACAGAGATGACCATCAGCTTATCCAGCAGTGCCTCATGAATTGGGTGATGACTTCAAGTGACCTTCAAAAGTAATGGGAAATATTAAATGGGGTAAAGTGCACTGCTGGGACAGTTCATATCAGGCTCCTAGTAGCAGGACTGAAGCTTCATAAAGCAAGGAAGAAGCCCTTCATTAATGAGAAGCAAGGAAAAGCCAGAAAAGCCCTTCATTAATGGGATCTAGGGAAGAACCAGAAGAGCCAGACTGAAGTTTGTAAAAAATGTATATTTTACACAGGCGCATCCCATAAACTTAGTAATAAGTGAAAATGAAAATGTTGCTGTGGTCGCTTAATTTTTTCCAGATCTGTATAAGTGGAAAATGAACAATGAAAATATCTAAAAGCATTACTTAAGAAATATAAATGAGGTTAAGGTATTTTAAACTACAGATTTACGATTGTGATTCTCTTCTCAAAAGACAAATCTAGGTTTGGGTTCTGAAAATCAACAAAGTTTTGCCTATGGCACACAGACAGAGTAGTTATTCTCCAGACTCATCTTCTTCAAGGACCATAAATCCTCAAGAACGATGAAAAGTACTTTGAATAGATCATTGCAGGCTTCCCGCCGTGTCTCTGCATCTCAGCTTTAAGTGGCAGTCTGACCTTCTGCTTAGCTCTTGCTGCAGATGCTCTACCTACCTGCTGACATTTTCCCTGGCAGTTGCGCCCAGACTTGCTGATTAACGGCGAAAAGACAAGAGGGACGTATACAGTTTGCACTTCCATGTGTCTTTTACAACCTGGAAATCAAGAATTGAAAAATGGGCAAACAGATCATTTTTGCTTGCCTAATTACATACATTCTCGTGCTTGCTTGCTGTAAAAATACATCTAGCACTGGATATGTTTGTATCTGAGATTTTTGTTTATTCACAATGCATTCCACACACATACTGTTAACTGGAATGGCCCTGGAACAGCACCATATTGACAGAAACTGAACTGGATAGAAACTGGACTGAACTAGATTCAACTAAATGCCTGTGGTAACCTAACATGAGTTTGGCTTCCCAGTCAGCACTGGGACTTCTGGAAGCCTCATCCTAGCAAATGATGCTGTGAACTGGGAACAGACTAGGCTTCAGACCAGTAGGGGTGCTGGGGTCCCAGTTATATAAATTCCTTTGACTCATTTTAGTCCAATGTCTGCAATCCCAATTAAGGAAGGCAAGAAAATAAGGCAGTTTTTCATTTGTGCGAATTATGCAGTACAATTAATTGCAGTACAACACAATTTGCAAACAGATACGTTATACATTATACAGTAATGAGAGTCTTATCCCCAGTGACAATTTTGTAATAACTCTGGAATGTTTCCCTTGTCTATTTCATTTAAAAGTGCTGGCAGTGACTATATGAACTGTAAAATATTTAATCACTTAAATACTGATTACATTTACTGAAGAGGATGAAAAGACTTTTAATTAGCTGCCATTAACACGCAGAATAATTTTACACCCCTTCACCTTAAAAGAGTAATCCATTTAATAATGTATTTAATGCATATGGACATATAAAATGGAGTTTAATACCAGATGTCCAATGTAGATTTGCTGGTTACAAGTTTTAATCTTTGCCCCCCTAACCCTACCGTCAGTTGTGGGTAATGACCAACAGTATAAGGTTGGAAGTTGCTGAGAAAAATCCCATCGCAAAGATTCTATCAGTGATTAATTTGATGGTGCTCCTTCAACACATTAAAGATCTTAATAAAAAATTTTGAGGTGCTTGTATGGCCATATGATTTTACACACTAGGAAGTGAGCACATTTTATATTATGCTAGAAAATCTTCTGAAAGGTATCGGTGGCCGTCTGAGGCCTAAGGATAAAACATCGCCTATGTATGAAGTTCTAAAGACAGTGAAAAAACTGGCCCCAAAACTGACTAATCTTGGTGCATGCTAGGCTGTGCACGTAAAGCCGTATAGTCAGAGACAAAACAATATACAGCCCAGCTCTGCAGCTCAGTACCGTTTTTTGTAACGTGAGAACACAGTATTAATTAAAGGGAAGCGCCATGTAAGCTGAGCTTTCTAAAACTTCCAGCGTTCTGCTACCTGAAGAAGCGTTTCATTCATGAGGACACCCAAGGGCCACTCTGCTAATCCCACAAGCTTCATAACAGTATTGATGAACAGACATGTCCAAGGACTCAGTTTACTGACACCATGGGGAACTCTAAGCCAGACACTTCCTGAACCACCGGAACTGAGGAACCCACTGTCTCAGATGGTCTTTCAATTAGTTTTCAACATGCATAATTTAACTACTGCTATTGAATTGAAACACGAGTTAAACCAAGTTTAAAAAGAAAAGCAAACAAAGGAATTAAAGACGTATAAATAATAAAACAGCAAATACCTACTTTTAGAATCTGAACCTTCTGTGTTATAAAAAATAAAACCAGCACAAATGAATTCAGAAAGTACTAACAATAAGGCAAACAGAGATACGGTTTTTGCACCGAGGGTCTTTCACAAAGACATTGCAGAAGAACTGTTTTTTTCGTTTCATTCTTATTTGTTTTGAAAATGAAAAACTATGCATCTGTCATTTCTTACCCTCCAGAAATGCCCATGGTGTTCTATAACGAAACACAGAAATCCTATGCTATCCTATTTAATGGCGTCCCAATGTGAGATTCCGCAGCAAGCCGATGACATTTCATAGGATCACGCTCTACGTCATAATTCACCGGTGCTTTCACCGTTAAATCACAGACAGAGACCATATCAAGGTTACAAGTCTGGCCCCAATTCACTGCTTGTCTTGCCATTTTTTTTTTTCTTTTTGGAAAAAAATATAAATTGTACATGGATAATTAAGCTATCAGTCCTTCATGCGCCTGGTTTTCCCTGGACAATGGTTGATGAAGCGCTCTGTGACAGATTCAAGGCAAAGGTTAAGAACAGAATAAGAGCTGGATCAGATGTGTGCGAGGAAGAGCGAACAAATTAAAACTCCCGCACAGAGAGAAGTTAGCAGATGTTTTGTGAGAATCACCAAATCGCAAGAGCCAAAAAATATGACAAATATATTTGTTGATGTTGTCAGCTTGTGGACAAAGACAAAAATTGATTTGGTTAATTTTTAAAGTTGTGCTACTGCAGCTGTGGAGAATCGAAAAAGAAAGGAGAAAAAACTAAACGAAAAGTAAAACAAAGGCAGGCAGCAGACGATTGTGTGCCTTCGGGGGAAGGAGCCACCCTGAGTTTGCTGTACTAGACCCTAGTGCTGACTCAGATGTCAGTAGGAGTTTGTACAGAGGACCAGAGAAAGCCAAAACGCATGGATTACAACCAGATGTGCAGTCATCTGGGACATGGGGGAAAAAAAGCAAACCAAATAAGGGCAACAGAACTATATTTAGCTTTATAGTTGCATTTGTTCATGAAACATCAGGAAAATAATGCCCAAAGCAAAAACTAATTTAGTACAAGATCATCTGACCCTAGACATCATTCAAGCAACCCTGATGAATACAAGTTTACTAGTGCCTCATAAAATACAGACTCCAGTGAGGCTGCAATATAATGCAAATATAAATTCCTCTACTGAAGAGCTGAAACGTAAAATAAACAAACCATGACACCATTTAGGCCCAACCTGGACTAAGCTGTCAGCTCAAAACCCAAGTCTCTGAACTGCAGCCCCCTACTGGTGCACATCTGTAAACAGTGTCCCCAAAGGGACTTGCTGATGGAACAGCAGATGTTCTGAGGAGTCCTTGGGGCTATCATAGCTAGTGAAGTCAGCAGACGCTGCCCCTCAGGGGAAGGAAAGCCCCCCTTGTGCCTAAGGACCAATATCTCCCAAGGTTTCACAAGAATGCTTCTGGGCGCAGGAATGTCAGAATAATGAAGGGACAGATAAAGGCTTATTTTGCTCAGGACCATCGCAGACCATCTGTAAGACATGAGACGATCCATCCATTTCCTGAAACCGGTTAATCCCAACTGGGGTCATGGGGGCACTGGAGCCTATCCCGGGAACAATGGGTGCAGGCAGGAACCAATGGGAGGAAACCGGAGCCCCCGGCCAAAAACCCACACGAACTCGGGGAGAGCGTACGAACTCCACACAGAAGGGACCTGGGACCAAAGCCAGCTCTGCCCACTGCAAGGCAGTAACGCTAAGCGCTGTGCCATCATGCCACCTGGACGTGAGACCAGTGGAGGCATAAAGTAATAAAGTAATACTTCATCACTGTACTTAAGTAGGTTTTTTTTTCCGGTTTTATACTTTACTCAAGTATTTTATGTTGGTGCTGTTTGTACTTTCATTTCATTAGATTTATGAGCCAAATAATGACTTTTCACTATGATACGTCACGCAGGAGACCCACCGCCACTCACCCAATTAAAGAAGTTTACCCGAGCGGCTGTAAAAAGAATCACTTTTCGCCTCTTACAATAGTCAAAAGATTTACTGTGAGTGAAATATAACAGAGGTGCTATCTTTGGTCAGCTGGATGGCGTGAGATTTTCAATTCCAGACAAGTCTGCGTACACATGCACATGTGCGTAAGAGTTTTACTACCTTGTAAATAGTCTGTAGGGTTTGCAAAGTGCCCAAACACTTTTGATACTGCTTATTTTATGTTTGTAATGGAATAATATAGATTTGCCGTTAGGTTTCTTGCCTGAGTGTAAGAGTCTGAAAGTGTCACACCAGATGTGGGATAATAATGTCAGCTGACAACCCTGAAATAAACATTTGGACAAAAATGTGGCGTCACTAATGGCTTACGGTCTGTGGTTGTGGTTTATTTTGTACACTTGGTAGCTTTATGTTTGTTTTGAATTTTCAAATGTTGGTTTCTTAACAGACAATGCAGTGGCTTCCAACCTAGCTATAGAAAAATGGCATATTTTCAGAATAAAAAGAAAATATCCACTTTATCCTTTTGTGACTGAGTTCTTATTGTGATGCAAAGCATAGTAATATCTTACATTTATAGCAACTCTCACAAACCCAAAGTCCTGAGTGAATTTAAAAGGACAGGACAGGTTGTTGTTTTGTAAGATCAATAGGCTTGAATATGCACAGTAGTTGGCCTAATTTTACATTTGATACTTAAGAAGGTCTACTTTTAAAACCACATTTTTTCTTTTATCAGATGCATGAGATTACTTGAGTAGTATTTTACTAATGATAGCATTTTGGTGTGATATCTGTAGTTTCACTTCAGTATAAAGATTGGCTATGCCTACTTTTTTCACCACTCGAGAGAGGTACATGTCCTACAGCCTGAATCATGCTCCTATTGCTGCAAATCCACAGGTTCTCTCACACTTTATGTAATTTACTACCATAAAAGTCAGAGCTAGATGATTTTAAAGGCTTGTTTAAATCGTAAGCTACAATTTTGGCAACCACAACATTGTAATACTACACCCAACCGGCATCTCGTTTCTTTTACAAATGCTGAATCACTGTTGAATTCCGAAAACAGAAAAAAGTTGCTATCGCGACGACATCATGCTATAATAAAATGCCAACAAAATAATAGTAACAATTATCATAATAATAATTTAAAAGATAGAAAATTATTTCGTTAAGACATTTATTTAAAGGTACAGATCTTGTCAAAATGTCAACGCTGATTTACTAGTAGGCCATTACTATTAAACGTTTTTTCAGCGTCTTTTCAGCGTTGAACAACTGACGTTATATTAACCACCTTTCAATGTTGGGGGTCGGTCATGTGCTGACTGGGCAGTGTTAGCTTTTAAGTAAATCTGCTATTACTTCCTTTGTATTCATTAAAAGATGTAGGTTCATACACAGAGTACATCAAATACATTAAAGATTCACAAAGTAATCCGAATTCACACCATGGCGTTTCCCCATAAGGGGGCGGTTTGGGGGCATATTATACTGCCCCGCTAGCCAGTGATAGGTTTATCCTTTATTTCCTTGCAGTTGGCTCCCTCTAGGCGATCTCAGGTAAACATTGTGGGAGGTGTCAGGGACTGTTAAAAACAAGTTCTGCAAAGGACTATGTGCACATGTTTATGTGAGCAGTGAGAAGAATAACGGGGCTGCAGGTCCACGGGACGGGACGGGGCCGATGTAGAGCATCATGTCTTGCTTTGACGGCTGCCACTGCTTCAGCCACAAAAGGGGCAGCAGTATCCTCTACAGCATTTTAAAAAACGGCACCCAGCCGGACCGGCAGTCACAGCGAGCGGCGGGTCTCGTCCCGCAACAGGCTTGCGCTTGTGCCTCCAAGACGAAAGTGGCGCTTCGATATCCGCAAATAACATGCAAAGCAGCGTCCGCGGTGCTGGTCAAGACGCTGAGGTTTGTCAAGAACGTGCCTTGCTTTTGTGAGCTGCCAGCCGGCGATCAGGAGCTGCTCGTCCGGAACAGCTGGGCTCCCCTGCTGGTGCTGGGCATGGCTCAGGACAGAGTCGACTTCGAGACGACGGAGATGGCCGAGCCCAGCATGCTGCAAAGGATCCTGACTAGCGGGCAGGAGAAGCGGGAGCATCAGCGGAACACGAGCGACAGAGTGTCCCTAGCAGACATCCAGCGCATTAAGGCGTTTCTGAATAAATGCTGGGGACTGGATATCAGTACCAAGGAGTACGCCTATCTGAAGGGAGCCGTCCTCTTCAACCCAGGTTAGTTTGGCGCCTTGGACAGAAGTAGAATAGCTTCAGATGATTAAAGACGTGCCACAACTTCTGCTTTAGCTACATTGTCAGGCGAATCCTTAAAGTAATACACGTCATCCTGAAATGTGACAAAATCGGGCGGATCAGAAACAGCATTAATAATAAATATTAATTACTGACAGTAACAGCAACAATGAAATAATGGATATAATTCGCCTATTAGCTGGTTAAAGATAGACGACACTTTCGCAATAACGATTTTGTGTTTTGCCACGTTAGATCTAGCGGGCCTCCAGTGTCCGCACTACATCTGCGGGCTGCAAAGCGAAGCGCACCGAGCGCTGGATGAGCACGTCGGCATGATCCACCGGGAGGACGCGGCCAGGTGCGCGAAGCTCTCCGGCACCCTCTCCGTGCTGAGCTCCGTCCACGCCGACGTGGTCGCCGAGCTGTTTTTCAGACCCATCATTGGGACGGTCAGTATGGATGAGCTTTTGATCGACATGTTTTACGGGAAATAGACTAAAACGGACGGAGCGAAGTTATCCAGCCGGAAAGAAGCGACTTACTGGGAAAAGGTGACTTGTGGTGACAGAGTTGCTCGACTTCAAATTGTTTACATTTTATTTTTGCACAATGAAATATTCCCTGAACAGTACCGGTTGAAATTCCATGTGGGTTGCTTTGGACCAGATACATATGGACTTTCTCTAAGGACACCTGCGCAAAATAAAAACCAGCATTTAAACACCTGTGACTTTATTTTACTATGGTAATACAATTCCAATAATAATGTCAGTCAAATTCATTTGAACTGCACCCGAATCTCTGAAGAGTCTATATTAATTTAGTATGGAAAAGATATATTCGGAGAATTGAACGAATGAAAAAACAATAAGAATGGTCTGCTAAGGAACCAAGACGTTCTGTAAAATAAAGCATGAATATACATACCTCCATCTTCTAAGCGTTTTCCCTCGTCAGAATGGCAGAGTAAAGCATGAATGTGCCAACTAAATATTGTAAAAAGTCGTACTGTGAAGAGTTTCCCTTGAAAAACAGTTAGACATATCATTAAGAAATGGAATATGGAGTGGGCTACACTCTCAGAAATAAGCGTAAAGAATTGTACCTTTGCTTGTCACTGAGTCTGTACCTCCATCACTAAGGTAAAAACAATAATGTACCCCTAATGGTGCAAAAATGTTCCTCAGAGTCCATTTCTGTACCTTAAAAGGTCCAGTTATCTACAGCTAAGGGTACAATTGGCAGACCTTATCCTTTTTCTGAGAGAGTATTATTGTGACATGCAGACACCCGTTTTAAAGTTTAAGTCCTGCAAGTTTTTTTTTTTTATTATCCCAGATGTTATGTTGACGTTAAGATGCGAATGCAACGATTATCGTTTCATATTGAAAATAAAGTACATTGTTTTGTCTGCCAATAATACATTTAATGTTACCATTCTATAAATTTGTGTCTAGAATTTTCATGACATATGACAATTATTTTCATAAAATGAATGAAACATCCACTCTGCTTCACCTGTAAACGGCATTTGATTGAATCCAAGATCTTTGGACACGGTCTCATAAAAACGTTACTGTAATATAAATTGTAAACAACAGCGTAGAACCCATAAATTAATGTTTCTATCTATCCATCAATCTGTCCACCCATCTATCAGTCCATTTAACACCCAAATGTTTATCCTTGTCAGCGTCCTGGGGCCTAATCCCAGACTTAATCATGAAGATTCCTATTTTTGTTTAAAACTTGCTACACTGGGAACTCAGCTGAAGTTAATGAATCTGAGTTGATATGCCATACAGTAATTATAATGGCAATATATCAAGTTAAGAGAAGCAATTACTTGGCAGAAGAATTTTGTCATTTCTGTGTACTTCTGCACAGCTGATAAATAAAGCTGAGTGAGAAAAATAAAACAAACTTCTTTTTTTGCCCCACAGAGGGCAGTGTTTAGCTACATAGCAGACTGCTGAACACAAAGCTAAATGGCAAAGCTCCATAGGGAACTTAAAGATCAGAAATCTCTCACTCGCATTTTGACTTTTCTTGCACAAGTTAGTGGCGTGTGGTGGGAGGCTGGCTGTTGTAATCTGTGGAATCTCCATGACAATGTTCAGTTTCATTTAGATGCCAGACAATGCAGATTCCCTTGCTCAGCCACTCATTACTGAAAGATTTGCTTTGACCTCCATTGAAAGAGGTGGCAAGGGAACCAGTTCCAACCAGTTCCAACCCCAAAGATGGCCACTGTCAGTGACTGACAATGTACATCTGACAGGGAATCTGAAGGAGGAAGAGAGAGCAAAGTAAATATTCTTCGCGCAGTGTGGATAACTTTCACCTAGAGGGAAGACGGCCTTCATGAAGGTAAAGGCAAACCTCAGTAACCTGCTCCAGGCTGTTGGCAGAAGGACTACAGAGAGATTCCTCTTTCAGATGTTACAGCCATGGATTCACACAGCATCAGGCTATAGTTTACCGCTGCAGATAATAGCTGTCTTAAGAATTTCAAAGTTTTGTACTTATTTTTTGATATGAGGTCTCAAAGACTGCATGCTGCATGAAGCAGGAGGGATACAAGACCTGGCAGATTACCTAGTAACTCCTAATGCTATGCAGAGTCCATCAATTTATAGGCAAAAGGAACCACGGCAGAACCTAATGGAAACACTGCCTTTGATCTCCAGACTACCAAGTAATTGTTGTACTTGAACAGTTTTACATAAACCAGCAGGAGGTAATAAATTCTAACAATATTCAAACTGAGTGCATCTTCTCATAAAATAATGATGCCAGTAGCTAGACGCCCCCTGCTGTTCAACACAGGGAATCTGCATTACATTAGTGACAATAAACCTCAATTTGTCTCTTTATAAACAAGATGAGATAAAAAAAAAATGTAGGAATGCATAGAGGAGTAATATAAACTGCAATAAATTGTGCTGATCCAACAAAGAGTTTGCAATATTATTATAAATGCTTTGTTTCATAAAACAAATATTGTTGCAATGAAAAGATGTTCCAGATGCTGGACATTTCACTGAAAAATATTTCATACAGTACCAGTCAAAAGTTTGGACACACCAAGCCGCCTACAAAGGACAATGATAGTGTCACATCACATGACCTGGCAACCTGACCTAAACACAGTAGAAATGGTTTGGGGGGAGTTTGACTAGAGAGTGAAGGAAAAGCAGCCAATGAGAGCTCAGCACAAACGTGGGACCTCCTTCAGGACAGCCGGTAAAGCATCCCAGGAGGCTGCCTCATGGAACTGGCATAGAGGAGACAGTAGGGTCAGCCAGTCCCTGGAGGAATTGGGGTTAAGGGCCTTGCTCAAGGACCCAATGGTGGCATCACTCTGCTGACCACGGGATTTGAACCAGCAACCTTCTGGGTCCCAACCCACAGAGCTGCCTTCCCCCACCAACAATTTTATTTGTTTAATCAGTCAGTGCATAATTCCATGCACGTTATTTTATACTTTTGATGTCCTTAAAATTATTCTAAAATAGAGCATATTACAATTAAACCTTTTTCTGGATAGATGTGTCCAGATTTTGACTAGTACTGTATATGGAGAGCCAACAGTAATAATGCTGAAACAGATTTGAACCCTGACCCAACAACGTCATGTTTGCAGGAGCAACGGAACAGCCTCCCTCTCCACGACCATCCGTCAGTGTGGATTAACTTTACTCTTCGGAACACACCAGTATGTTAGACACTTCTCATTGCTGCGGGAAGCACATATTAATCTCTGCTATGCTAATCAGACAGTATTTACTTCCAAGCATCAGCTCTCACAAGCCTTGTTAGCCTGTATTAAAGCATTTCTGCAAGCAGTTTTTAATTGTCACAAATTAGGCACAAACATTAAACAGCTTAAAGGCATATTTATCCACGAGCACGTCAAATGTAGCTCCTTTTGTCACAGAGGCTGACACCGTGTGTTTCTGGGAAACCATGATCGACACCAGTTTGTGGCTGAAAGAAGAGACACCTTAAGATAACTATACCTGGAATGCAGGCTTCTGTATACATACAGCTAATAAGGGAAGCAAATACCAGTTTATTCCTAAAGCCCCAAGAGTTTACAATCCACTTACCATAATTAGATGAACATTAAATTTATCTGCTAATTAGCTAGACTCCTCCACATTGATTTGTAATGGCTTGGCGTTTTCAGCAGGGCCTCCTAGCTCACCTGGAAGCATGGCTGGTTATAGGGGCAGCACCATCGGACATTAATGTATGAGAACAAGCTAATGTAGCAGGTGAAAGTGCATTAACTAGCGGCCCAGTGACTGTGGCCTGCAATACAACAGCTGTTAAGATAGTAGCTTCTTGCTGCGTGAGCTTTAATCTGCAAAGGACTCTGCTGATACAGGGGCTCGGCAAGGCAGATACCCCTTTGGAAACCAGGCCTGAAGCCTGGCACTGTGCCACATCAGATATGCTACGTACATACGCACCCCCCCCCCCCCCCCCCCCCGGCGATGGGGTCAATTGCTGGATAGAGGGAGCACAGGGAGAAAAGGCTCTCACCAATTAATATGGCATAAACCAGTGCAGGCTGGTGGAGGAGGTCAGATGAGACACAATGGGGACATAAGCAGAACACATAAGGCCAAGCAGATGAGAGGAACTGGAATCCTTATGTTTCGCAGGAAGTTTACAAACTGAGGACTTACAGCGGACAAAAAAAGCACAGGAGCAAGACCCTGGAATAGGTTCTAGCTGAGACCTGGACAGACAGAGATAAATACTTGCAGGACGAGCGCACAGAATCAGTACTGCCATTCCTGCTGATTTATTCTTTTTTTTGACTGCTGTGTTTGCTGTCTGACTAACCGCAATCTGCCCGCTTAACTTTACGGCTTTGCATGCCTCTGCTGGGGAAGAAAAAACAAAAACGTGTAAACAATTCTAAAGAAGTCTGTCAAACAAAGAGCAGATAAAACAAGCAAGCCATCTGGTCCTGCAAGTTTTACTATGTCTGACGAAGAGTTTGGTTGGGAGAGATTCCGGAAGGATGACCGTCGGCCAGATGCGAAGACTTTTAATTTAAGGTTTGTCTACAATGAAGATTTTCTATATTTTGCTGCTAGAATAGCAACTTTATGAAGAATCAGTGTTATATGGTGAACTTCCT
>JAODJW010000079.1:543553-566779 GCA_026777045.1 Hyperopisus bebe
TTCACAACATGTCAGAATGGAAAGCAATGCTGTTTCTTCTGTTCTACAAAGGCATCTGGTGAGATATCGAGTTCTTTTTTTTTTTACTTGGACCCAAACACCTCTCCGCCCCTCCATCTTTGAGCTGGAGCACAGGGATAATTCGGCCCCCAGATTCACGGCAGAAGAAGGCGGCTCACTGGCTACGGATGCCTAGTTTTATAGCAATCTCAGTAACGGCGATGATCTAGGAGACAGAAGCGACTGGCTGGCATCTGCCACACACCTACAAACAAACCGCGCCAGCTGTCCTACCTACTCACACATAGTACTTTGGTGACATTGGTAACTGTGAAAATAAATCGCTGCTCCTAGCAGATGCGTGGAAATACAGCGTGGTCAAAGCGTGAGAGCCGGTGTTATGCCGAAAAAGGCATCCCTGCCGTAGAATGCATGCCCGTCTCTAAATGACCGATTGATCGCTGATCTGAAACGAGTTGAACTACTTTGTCGAGTTAGGCTACCGTAGTGCTAATCAATAGCCCAAAAAACCCGTAAAACTCTAACCCTAACCCCCCAAAAAACCCTTAAAAACCCATCTCGTCAGAACACCGACATGCATTCTATGGCAGGGATGCCTTTTTCGGCATAACACCTGGCACCATCTGCTCCGATCGCGTCGCGGATCCTATTCGTGTCCTCCGAGTCAGTCACCTGATCGCTCATTCAGTACGGAAGCTGCGCCTGAGGAATGGACACGTGTGCTGAACGCTGCGGCACGCGGGCAGGACGAGCCGCCATCGAGCTAATTGCAGCCGTCGGATCGTTTCCGCCTGCATTTGGGTCTTACAGCCCGTCTGATCGCGGCACTATATGGAGACGGATGACTGTCTCTAAATGTGTACAGGCTGCCATTTACCAGCAGCGTGTCGCTTGTAAGCTACAAGGCTGCTAGTGCGCTGTGTGTTTGCAGCGCACAGTTACGCTTTATGAATGACTTTATCCCCCCGTGTTACTTTGAACTAAAACTAGTCAGACCTTTAATGTGCCAGGAGAATGCTTAATTTTGAGGATGACAGTGTTTACCTGAAAATGAAGGTTTCTTCTCTGGCTCATGTATAAATGATGAGATGTAACTGCACTTATAAATGAACTGTTCTTGCTTACCTGGGACTAACATGGCTTATTCATGGTCCAATTGCTACAGACAGTAACTGCAATGTGAAATCCTTTTGAAACCCAACAGTCTGTACTTTAACAGCACGATTACGAATTCAAACAGGACCAATTAGAACAGAAATTTTGTGCCACAGTTTGAAAAATAATTTTGCCGCTACCACATTTTGAATGCATTGCCCTTGGTACTACGTATAAATGGCAATTACAACAAACTTCAATACTTGCACCTCCCTTTGAAACCCACATATACAGGGAAGAAGCTTAGGGTTTGAGAGTAAGGGCAGACATTGCCCCCGGAGCAGTTAGTGTTAAGAGTCTCGCTCAAGGGCCCCGACAATTATATGATTACTCTGCTGGCTACGGGATTCAAACAAGCAACCTTCTGGACCTGAGCGCAAGTTACTAAGCTGTAGGTCCACACACTGCAGTTGCTCCTTTAGATTTCTTCGGTGCTGATGCAAGAAATAGGTCGCCATGGCAACAGGCACAAAGCTAAACACAGAAGCAGCCCGTGGAGTCGCTTATACAGGGGTCCTACAGTGCTGGGAGATCGCCGAAAGGCATCTTACTGCAGATATGAGGTGAATGGTAACTTCAAGGTTGGCTGGGCGTGGAATGATGTAAAACTCCATCATATAATATTATTAAAGTGTTCAGAACACAAGCTAAGCTCTAAAGCTAGAAAATTCCAACACTGATTTGAAGGAATATTGGATGTTAACCGTTCAGTGTTTCACCAGTGTATTTTCAGATAGCTGCAGTCACAGTATTAAAAATGACTGTGACAATGCACATGTGAGGTTATGAAATTAAATTAGCCTTTAATGGATGTGAGAGGAGGTCACCAATGGGAGGGGGGGGGGGGGCGCTGGGCAGGGCATGAGTGTATAACAGAAGGAGAGATGATACAGGTTCACGCGCATTAAAGTTTTCTGAAGCAACAGAGACCATTAAACTGCTGTTGCCCTTCAACATTTGTGGTAACATTAGGGGCCTCCGTGTCAAAAACACTATTTTTTTCTGTGCAGCAACTGCACCCAGTTTCTTGTCAGACTGTTGATGCCTTAGTGTGAGGAAAATTCTGTAAAAGTCCTACATTCATAATACAGTGAAGCACACAGCACTGAATCTATATTAAAGATGAACAAGATGAGGACAAGAAGAGCAGGCAGACAAAGACCTGCTTATGTGCTGATTAAGACATTATTATTAAGAGATAGAAATATTTGTATTCTTAGTTTTTTCTTGATTTAATGTACAGCTCATTACAGGAATATTCTTGGTTTCGCTTTAGGTTCTTGGTGTCGCTTCACAAATGCAGTTTAGACAGTGGACTGTAACTGGTAATACCTACTCACTTGTTAGGATATTTGAAGCATTTTGCTGCTGGTTTTATCACGTTTATCTTAGCCGACTCCTGAGGTTTTCCATCCGGACAGACGGAAACTGAGAAGCTGCTTTCCCATCACAACCTTACCCAAGTGACCGATGACGAACACGTCCTGCCCTTGGGGAAATGGGAACGAGAGCGCCCCCTAGGGAGCTGTGAGGTGTCTAACGGCCGCAAACTGCCTGTAACTGTCACTCCTACGCTGATCATGCATGGCTCACTTGCTACCTGCATGTTTTATTTCCGTGGACTGCAGCTGGTAATTGGTGCTTTCTTGCATTTATATCATGAGCAAAAACCCACCAGTGGTTGAAAAATGTCCGTATTGTAATTCTAACCCTAAAACTCAGGCTTTACTTACTCAACAGCAGATATATATTCACCACGCTGCCACATCTGACTTGGTCATGGCGATTCTCTTCAAACCTCACCCATGCCTTTGATTTTTACTTCACTGTATGACTTGCGTAACACCCAGTTCGGTATATTACTCTGGCGATTTGACATTACCAAGTCAATTCATATTCATGCCCATATGCTGGCCTCTGCAGTTCCGTGGCTGATGCTCTTGTCGGAGCCTTATTCACATCTGAGCGCTTAGTATTAATCAGAAGTTAAATACACATCATTTGTTATTTGGTGCATTTACCACACTGACATGAAACGTTGCCTTGCGTTGGCATGTCAGACAGAGTACCTTGCATGAAAATCCAAAACCCAAGCAGACACGATAGGCTTGGTTATGTAATTCTACCTCCCTGGCTTCACATTCATTTAGGGGAAATCAAATCAACCAATGAATAAACCAATTATTAAATTTGGTTTTTATTATTATTATTATTATTAATAATAGTATTTCTTCAATTAACATTGCAAGTACAGAGTAAAAAAAGAAAAAAAAAATCAAAGAAAAAAACAAACAGAAAAACGAGAGACAAAGAGAATCTCAACCTTTAGTCTCCAAACCGCGAAAGTGCCAGGAGTAGGTCTGTGCTGTGTTATTTATTACAAATGTTCATAAAACAATTCGCCACTCACTTGGAAAATGCAAACATTGGTTTTATGAACATGGCAAGATTGTCTTCATAGTATTTTCCACTTTCATTTATATATATATATATACACGTACAATGTCTTAGAAAACAAATACAGTGAAAAGAAACGTTTTGTTGGTCTTTCCCCTCAGCCCATAGACTGATCTGCTGTTAATTTTCGGTGTAGATTATGGACCCTCCACAGCTCCCAAAATACCTTAACCCAGCCTCCAGATGATCGACAAGAAACAGCGCTGACTGTTTGAATCATTACATGTATTAAAGATAGACATTAAGAGAAGATTCATTTGTCTTTAGACTGAGAAATCCAGCACGACTCCTACCCTTACCTATCCCGTTGATTGATTATGTTGCATAATTCTTGTCTGTATCTTACATTCAGTTCATTTAACCAGTCTCTTACATAAAACCCAGCCATCCTAATTAAAAATGCTGTTTATGTTACAAAATAAACAGGAAATAAATCTGGAGAGGGTTTGCAACCTCTTGTTTCAGCTTGTGCCCTTAATACTTACCCATGATGCAATAGAAAGAAAGCAGAACATCTTCAGGCTTGAAAGAACCAAAGTTTGGTGGAACAACACCTGTGGCCCAGTGCCGTTGTAAGATGAGATACCATTTGTTCTTTGAAAACTGATGTTTGGAAAAAAACATAGGTCACGTGGGAACTATGGTTCAGGCCAACTTGCTAAAAGCACTGAAGCAACTTTGTTACTTGACACAGCAGCTATCCCCACATTAAAAATCACTGCTTGTCTCTTCCCCAGCTGTTCCCCAGTTATTGCGTTTATCAGTACAAATTAGGGGACTGGCACGTAATTTCATGCCCCAGAAATACTGTATTTAAAAACTATGATTTTATTGTGGATGATTTTGGGTTATGAAGGGACTTTCATCTACAGTAAAAGGGACCTTTTTACAAATCTGTCAAAATTAAGATATAGCAGTATATGTCTGATTAGCAACATCATCTTTGATTTCTTCTAACTGCATTGATGATGTTATGTTTTATTTACATGTAATATAAATCATAAAAAGTTAGTTTAATCTGGGAATTGAAAGGTAGAAATTTTGGAAAAGTGAGATCAAGGCAATGTATGTGCATTTGTGATGTTCCCCCATTTTACTAGCAGAACACGATTCAATAAGCAGACTTTTCATTTAACCAGTCCTGAGGTGGTCAGATGTGCAAGGGGTTACTCTACGTTTTTTGGACAAACTGAGGTAAATGCAACCTCTTCTTACCTGGGAGTTACGTAGCGAACGGCCACAAGACTAAATAGGGACTTTTCAAAGCACTCAGGTAGCTGCAGTACCACCCCTAACAGGCAGGAGGCGAGAGAGTGCATTAAAACACTTCACAGACAAGATATGTTCTAGATGGAATAGGGAGGCACTAAGGAGACATCAAGGATGTGGAGTAAGAAATGGTGGGTAATTTATCATGACTGTGTTTCTGTAAAGATAGCCATTTTCTTTCCAAGTGTGAATTGCGTTTTATATATATATATATATATTTATATATAGAATACATATCTAGTTGCTATGCATACTCAGAAATTACACCTTCATAGGTAATTAAAAATGTCTTTTAACACATAAATTTACTTTTTTTTTTCCGTTCCCTAAACATGATTTAACATTTGGATCATCCTTAGGACCAAAATCTCAAGAACTTGACAAAACCAACAAAAATGCAATATTTCTTTTTATCATAAATAATAATGAAAATATTTAGTGAAGGATTCAAAATCCACTTTGTTGGCTTCACAATCCAGGAACCATGTAGTACAAAACTCTCATGTACACCCCTCTGCAGTCTGCTCACTCACGTGGAATGAGATGTTAAGTATGACTTACCAAGCAAATTCTTTTTGTTACAAAAATATACTCCTTTTTTAAAATAATCTACAGAATATTTTAAGGTGAGACATTTCACTATCAACCTAAACAGCAAGGCTGTTTTTTTTTTAAAATAGAAAATATTATGTTTTTTAGACAGCTGCAGCTCAAATACACACCATCAGTTTGAGAAAATCTAGCACCGCTCACTAATTGCCTCTTCTTGTTCTTCCAGGAGGAAATATTACTGACAAGTGTCTGAACTTTTTGCATAATCTATAGTTTTTTAATACCCACTGAAAACGAGTGTCACACCCTTTACATAGGCCAACAAAAAAGGATGTTGCTCCTTCAAATAAAACATCGCCACATCCAAGTACTCTCCAAAAATGTTAACAAAAAATCATTTAAACTACACTAAGTCAAGATATATGGAAAAATAAAGACTACAGTCCAGTCCGTGACTCCACAAACCTGCTTTCTGTTTCTCGGGGTGAAATTAAATACAAAAAGCAAAGATCTGTTTGGAAGTTTGGGTGAGGAGAACAAACGAAGTCATAATGGGCGGCAGGAGGCAGCGGAAACGGAGAAGGGTAAACGCAAAAGGAACAGGAAGACACAGATGCTACAAAGAAACTGGAAATATATACAAGACCCTGTTTTCCTTGTTTGTGTAGGTGAGTGTGTGTGGAAAAAAACATGTGGGTGTTCTCTCATTTCTGATTTTTTTTTTGATCGGCATTTATTTTTGCTGTTTTATTTTTTTGTTTGCTTTATTTTTTCATTTTGTTTTCGTTTTAATCCCTGTGGAGCCAGTCTGACCGAGACTGTCGCTTAGGCCACGGTCCTGGTGAATGGGCCAAGTCGGTTTCCCCGGCCGCTATCCCCCAGTCTACGTCACCAGATGACACTCGATATGCTGGTCTCCCGTGGCAACAGTGGGAGCATGGCGTTGTTGGTGTGCGCCTCCTCCAGGCTGGGCTTGCGCGGCGACTTGTTCTGAGGCCGCTGCCCGTTCAGCAGAGTCATGGGGATGTTGCAGTAGGTGTGCTGGCTGCCCAGTGAAGACAGCGCTGGCAGGGTGCCCCCCGTGGGAACGTCGTATTCGTAGCTACGGTAGTAATGTTTCTGCCGCATCTGAGTGTGGTAGGTGTTGTGGAAGGTGGAGCGTAGCTCTGGGTGCGCCGTCGCCATGGCGGTAGAGGTGGCGGCTGCCATGGAGATGGCGGAAACTGTCTGCAGCTCGCTGAAGGGGCCCGGTTCGCCCGCCTCGAGTGCCTGCTCGTGAGAGGCGACGGGTTGGGGGCGCTTGAAGGGCATCTCGTACCGCAAGTGTTTCCAGAACTTGGAGGTGAGCTTGCTGCTCTGTGGACCCCGCCACTTGATGACGGAGAGCATCTTGATGGTGTGTTTGAGGGCCTCCACCTCCTGGTAGTTCATGATGCCACGCAGCTCGGCGCACTCGATGAGGATCACCTTGACCTCGCCCGTCGCCAGCATGTTCCTCAGGCGTGTCTCCAGCTCGAAGATGCTCCAGCCACGCCGGAGCACGTAGGTTGGCGTCATGACGATGATGAGCCGCTTGCTCTGGTCGACGTAGCGCGCCACGTCCTCGATGTAGGCTATGGATCGGCCGTCAAACAGAGACGGAGGTGACGGGTGAGAAAGGCTCTGCCCCAAACCTCCACCCAGCTTTCTCAAGACCCGTGGTTCTCAACACTGGCTCTGGTGAGCTGAAGTGTGTGCAGATTTTCAGCCCAGTTGAGTGCTTAAATGACCCACTGAACAAGGTTACACAATAAACTCACCCGTCATAGCTTAGTCTCTCAGAGAGGTTGTCAGAGAAATAATAAAGCTTCACACATGAGCCCCAGCATGACCAGGCTTGAGAATCACTGATCAACATGGAGAACCTTTTCATGTTCCTCAGATCTAAATAGCTCATTACTTGATGGTTAATATATTAATTCAGAAACTACTACTTTCACACTATTTCTCTAACAAATTGGCATGTGTTGATATTCTTCAGTGCTTGAAAATGCAAATGTGGCGGTTAGATTTGCTTTCTTCCAACTTTCCATATAAAAGCCCAGGTTGAAAAGCAGAGAATGGTTAAAGCAGGGGGCATGACACAGACAGACGAACACAAAATCAAACGGCTAGTAAAAAACCGATCCAAGGCTATTTAAACTCTAAGTATGCTAATTTACAGTAAAAACTAAACAAAAGCAATTTCTGAAACTAATGAGGCAGGGGGAAATCACTCTACCTGCTCTCCAACACATCAGATTTCTGGGAGGGAGAGAAAGGATAACCCCTGTAGTTGTGCACTGAAATAGCACCTGAACTGAAACACCCCCAACTGAAATCTCAGCATCTAACTAAAATTCCTCCATTGAAGAATCAGCAAGTAACAAAAACATCACCGCTGCATATATCTGACATGATTCTACTATAATACTTACCATTTCAGTAAAAACATGTAGCATTTCAGTCGAACAGCAAGAAAGATGTATTCAGCATCTGACTGAAATGGCACTACGGAAATAATGCGCATCTTACTGAAACAGCTCTACTGACAGCCACTCTTCCTCGAGCAGGCCAAGCCTGGCGCTGTCAGGAGGCTTTTAGCGCTTGCTGAACCGGTGCCACGCTGAACACAAAGGCATTTCACTTCCTCTTTAATGGGGCTAGAAGCATGGCAGCCGAACTTCGCTTTCAAAGAGGACATCAAATACAGGCCGCCTGCTCCGGGTAACGGCACCCTGTCTCGCCACCGAGCTTAAAGCCATCGGAGGCCCCCCCCTCTATCGCTCGCTATATCTCCACCCTCTCTGTCTGCTGGGATTAGGTGGTGTCTGAGCTCTGCGGATGGAGGTACCTGCTTTTTGCGCAGAAGGACTCAGCAGGAAACTCAGAGAACAAAGCCATCATGGTAACACAAGGCTAATGTTCTCACTGGCCATCTAATAGGACTTACTTCTGTACAGCATGAATGGAAGGACCCACCCAACTCCCTTTAAGTAGAGCAGACCGTTTATTGAGGGAACTTGTCTGTGGATGAAGAACATTATGGTTGCTGACACAAGTGGAGAAGGTTTGGAATGAGTACCTCTAACGAGTCCTGTGTCATCCTGGAAATGATCATTGGTGAAACCTAAACATAAATATTTCAACATTCAAACTCTTATCAGGAGGTTGCAGGATGGCATCAGGGAAGAAGCCAGGGGGTTCAGAACACCAGCATAAACATGCTGTGTCTCCTCCCCAGTTTCTCCCCACCTTCGCCCTCTTTTTCAACATGACCAGGTTATTCCAGTTTAATATGGGACCTGGAGCTGCGGAAGCTTTGTTACACTGTTACAAGTGGCACGCAATTCTTTAATTCATGACAAAAATGTAATTACGAATTTGGCCAATTATGAGTCCTAATTATTCCCATCTTGTAGGTCTTCTGGGTGAGATAACGCTGCAAAACCAGAAATAACTGCGCGTGTAACTCTGGGCAGTTTATGTAAATGAAAGCTGTAATGCAATAAATGCACTATGACCTGTGATGATGATATTTCTACATCACCAGCGCCACGTCCCATATTATAACCTAACAGTCCCCTGAGGATTTAAAAAAAAACAATAGCGAACGGCCACAAAAATGATGATTTACATTGCGGTGGGTGGTTTGGAAAGTGAAAGAGGACAGAAGAACATCAACAGGCAGGGTAACAAGGGCAGAAAGAGGCACACGTCATGGTAGCAGATGGCGAAACATCAGTCAGAATGGAGCGCTCAGTCCTAAGGTCACCTTGGGTTTATCACAAAGTTTAAAAGTGGAAAGATTTATGAACATCTCTATCCTAGATTCTATTTTTGCCAAATATCTTCTTACGGGAGGTAAAACACTCTCTGTTAAATACAATGTATATAGTAATTGAATACAAAGAAAGGAGAGTTCTGGTTCTTTGCAAGGAACATCTACGCATCATTACAGAAACCTGCAGTTTATATTTAAGCATCTGTGATTTGATCTGTATTCATTCATAAGAGAAATAATGTAGCAGAATGTGCACACTGACAAATGACCACATCCTGATCATTGATTTAATATTTTACGTCAGATTATACCTCTTAGTGCCACAACCAAGGAGTGGGCAATGAGGCGATTAACACATATCGAGCTTTCATGCCAAGTGAAGCTGAGGCTATAGAGATGATGAAAGGGATGCTGGAGATGTGTAACATGCGGGTGCACATCAACTGACACATGCTCAGAGCACGGAGACGGCATGCCGAACAGGGCTACGCATTACAATGCAACACAGGCACCATTCATATTGCAGAGTTCAATCACAGACATCACTTCATCCAAAATGGATATACACTGGTACTCAAAAGCTAGTGGATATTTAAAACTATGATGTCACAAACGTCAACATGCTCACAATCACTAAATTTCACTCTGCTCTGGGAGGTTTCTCCTGAACATTAAACATGTTTTTTAGCAGGTGCCCTGCTCATCTAACGTAACAGTCCAGTGGAAGACAGACTTGCTTGGTAATTTTAGAGCTGCAAAGCTCAGCTAACTTGCTGTAAATGACGACACATCCTACTGTGGCAAGTTGTGATGCTGCAGGTAGCTGCGTCAACATCACAATGCACGCTGGACGTACAATAACCTCTGTTTTCCCAGATGAAAGTTAACAGCCACAAGACACGTTCCGCAGGCATCCGGCCGGTACTTACTTCCTGTTGGGATCAAGTCCCTGTCTGGAATGAAGAGTTTATACCCATAATGTTTTTCCAGGACGTCGGGCAGAATCTCTAGTGCAAAGCGTTCCTCTTCCCGAGTCTCCTGGTTCCACTGATCAGGGTCCACTTTGGTGTAGGATAGATATGCATCGTAGTCCTTGTTTTCTGACGAGAACAACCATAACACTTTCCGTCATTACAGTGTGCACAGAAGACACCTGAATCTGCTACATTTTCTGGGAACAGCGGCACTACAGATGTCATCTAATACGGCAGAGCTGCGGCCAATTTGCCATTTAACATTCGCATTTATTTATACAGCAGATACTGTTGTTCAAGACACAAGCGAGGTAGATAAGCACACGGCTGTCAAGATGCTAGCTTTGATGCTAGGCCTGTTCGGCTAAACCTCCAATGAGAGAACGGTTAGGACTGAAGCGAGAGCTATGCTATACATCACTAAATACTGTAAGAACCTAACAGGAGAGCTATTCAAACCAAAACACCATGAGGACTAACATCACAGCACTCATCATTTAAGTGGCATTAAATGAGATTGTAAACATCTCATTTAATGCCACTCAAACAAAAATGGACCCACAGTGATTCTCTTGCAATTTCCTCTCTTCAGATTCCATAAACCAGGCCTTTAATAAACCAGATTATAGGATAATGACAGAGGTACATAATTGCATAACAGCTTTACTCTTCAGCTGTTAAAGCAATAAATGAAGCAATTCAGGTCAAGCACATTGCTCAAGGGTATGACAACACGGTCCCCTGTAAGATCATACTGCCAGCCATATGGCCTTAACTTTAACCATTACTCAGTAAAAATATTAATTCATATTAATTCAGTTTCTGCACTTAAAGGGGCAGTTCATCCCAAAACCGAAAAAATATATGTTTCAGTGGGGCTTTAGTGCTATCTACCCATCTAGTATGTTATGCTCCAACATTTCTATGGCCGATATCTCCAAAACTAGGCAACGCCCAGAAGAACAACTTAGATGGATAAATAGCACCGAAGTTTTGGGGGTGAACCGTCCCTTTAACTGTCCCTTTAACTGTCCCTTTAGCTCTAACAAGATGAAAGGCTCATCACGAAGAACACAGACCATGAGCAACTCTCTGCCTGTCCTGTCCCCTTCTTATAAGCCACACCTTATCCTCTGTTCAGGCCGAGGTGCAAATTAATTGATTAAACTGGAGGCAGATATTTTTAACAGGCATCAAGTGGATTCAGTAGAGCAACTAAGAGTCCCAAGGGTGCAAGAGTCACAGTATTCAGTAATGCTGATATTTTCTTCTGGAACGGTGGTATGGAGTTGGGCTCAGCGTGAGACGCTGATCCTGGAGCCTTTCTGAAGGCCAGCAATGCTGCGCTATTCTGTCAACACCATCAGCACTGCTGTACATGCGGCACACAGGCATCGCGGCACAAACTCCGAGAGTCACGTCTGCGTGGATCATGACACGCGACTCACGTTCCAAAACCTTTTTCGAGCCCATAAATGGATTTTCTAATTTTAGAAGCATTTTAACCATCAAGGACTGGGTGGGGCAGCAGTGAAAGGTATGATCTGGTGTCTAATCAGTCATTATGGGAAAGACTTCAGTATTTGGCACTTGATAGGTAAAGAGAGGAATGTGCAGCCAATCACAGCAGAGCGAGACAGAGCGCTATTCCAGTGGGGATGGAGACAGCGGTCCAGCTGCAGCCCCGAAGCTCCTAAGGCCTCCACTCGCAGATTTGATTTAAACATTTTACATGAAGGGAACATCGTTATTTTAACGACTGGGCGGGAAGCATCTTGCCCTTAGGCTGAGGACCGTGTAAGGCGTAAGAACGCTGTGGTATTCGCAGTTAAAGCTTAATTGATTATGTGCTGCATAGTGAATAATGTGGCCGATGTTTATTTTCTGAGGTGTGCAGGGAAGGCAGCACTCAGATGGTAATTAATCTCTCTCAGTTAGTTTCCAGTGCTCATCCCAACATGACTTTCCCAAAACTGTAAGTAAAGATTAATCTCAAAAAAAGGTATTAAGCAAATAAATAAAAATGCTGGTCATGCTATATAGACGGTCTTGCTGAAAGTAATCAGAAGTGTGAGCTCTGTGGTGCATTAGGGCGGCTGGTGATGTCGAGCAAGGTAGCGTGTGCGGGAACTGGACAGAAGCACCATCGTCACTGTTGGGACCTCACTGTGACCCTTGGTGATGACCTCATTGTAGCCCTTGGTGACGACCTCATTGTAGCCTTTGGATGATGACCTCACTGTGGCCCTCGGTCATGACCTCACTTCGCTCATCATCATCACTGCTGGGACCTCAGTGTGGCCTTCGTTGATGACCTCACTTTTCTCATTCCCCATTAGGACTGTGGTCGTACTGCAACTACACATACCTGCGTCAGTGATTTTTGCATTTCGTTCCGGTGTAGGCTCCATGTTTGTAGACACTATCACCCGGAGTGAGAAAAGCAAATCATAAACTCCCCTCTTGCAGGGCGGAAGAAAAATTAACACTACTGTCAGAGGACGGCTGGCATCCAGTACTGTGCTGAACGGTGTGATAGATTCCGGCTCTTAATGGATTAAACTGAAGATCTCTCCAGCTCTGCTGAGACGACCAGCATGTGTTTCCAAAGGAAAATTCCATGAAACAATAGTGATATAGTTTAATACATTGAGTTTTATATATATATATATATAAATAAATGTGTGTGTGTGTGTGTGTGTGTGTGTATGTATATATATATATTTTTTTTTTTTGCTAACTCCAGCCTGGCTCTTCCCTGCTTCTCATTAATGAAGGGCTTCTTCCTTGCTTTATAGGACATCAGTCCTGCTTCTAGGAGCCTGATATAAACTGTCCTAACTGTGCACTTCACACCTGCACTTAATGTTTCCCATTCCTTTTGAAGGTCACTTGATGTCATTCCTAGTGTTTCCTGTTTCAGCTTATTCTTGTGTGCTGCTGTCTTAGAAATTTTTAACCTGGAAGCAGCCCGCCGCTCAGTGTAGCCTTCTGCCAGCAGAGCCACGATTAAATCAGGATTTAAAAATGCAGATTTGTTTAAAAATATAGAGTGGTCTCTACATTTTAGTTTTACATAAATCATTTCAAAGAAGTATATGGTTCTTCAGAAAGCAGTAAAGTGCACAGACGATGTGAAGCTTGATAACCTTGAAAGGAAATTTCAAATTTAGAAACTTATTTCCTCTGTGGGAAATTATGGCCAAGCCTTCAATCTACCATGATTACAGAAAGGCCGACTGAAAATGAAACAAACCGCTCACACCATTAGCACTGGGTTCTGACAGAATGACAACGCCTCGGTCTGCTTTGGTCCGCCTTATCGCCCTGCTCAGGCGAGAAAACACACTCCTGTTCAGTTAAGCAGAAAAGAGACGTGGGCAGAGAGAAAACTGTTACCGTGGCGATGAATCACTGATCTGCGCGGTAGGCTTGGTTTTCAGATGAGATGAAATATAATATGTAACATCAGTAATATCTTCTAGAACCTCGGACCCCTGAGGATTCACGGCCCTTGCAGAATTGGGCAGTTTGGGGGACCCTAGTTAGCTTCTGTGTTTAACTTCTACATTTATCTCATCTAATAGAAAAGAGGGGAGATTTCCACAGTCAGTGTCTGTATGTAACAGGATGGCTCAGTGCTCAAAGCTGCTTGAGGCCTATACAGATCTCACCATCTCAGGCGTCCCTAATCCTACAATAAAGCTTATAATGTCTGTTGTTGTCCTCCATAATCTGCTGCGTTGTACGATACGATATAAAATAATACAGGTATGTATCCGCCGAACCTTCTGAACATCCACAACCTGAACTGAAATCCCTGTTTTTTAGGAATGGAAGGAGAGAGCCAATGGAAGCCAGGCTCAAAGGATTTAAGAGGAAGGTTCAAAGGGAGGGTGTCTGCTAGTCAATACTAGGCTTCAGTGCAGCATAAACAGCCTACTGGTGCCCTGGCTACACCAGGTAGCTTATTGAAACCGATCCCCTTAGGGCAGACAGTCCACGTTTTTGCTCCCTCCCAGCTCCATGCCAGACAGTTAACATTTTTGCTCCCGGTAGTGAGCTGGGAGGGAGCAAAAACGTGGACGTCTGTGGGTCCCCCTTCCCTGAAGACTTGTAAGCTTTACAGCGCTTTACAGAGGAGGCAAACTGAGATCCCATTTATGTCAGCCTTTGCTTGCTCATTTTATGCAATAAAGGAGACAAAGGCTCGTCCTTGTTAAGTGGAGGGTCCAGGATTCAGTATCCAGAAGTGCTCCCCTCTTCCTGTTTTTAATATGCCTGGGAATCATCAATTATTTTAGATATCTGCTGCCGGGCCTCTGTCTGAAACAGCTAGTAATTAGAATGCTTGGCTTATCTGCTACTCAGATGGCACCGCCCACATGCCATGCCGCTAATACGTCTGCTGAAGGGGCCTTGAAATATACCCCCCCCCCCCCAATTCCTCCTCTTTCTCCTGAAACAGGTTTACGTCACTGTAGCCTCATCAAATGTTTTTTTTTTTTTGAGTCTTGCTGTGACTCCAGGAATAGTTGGTCTTCTCATTCTCATGCCGGCCATAAATTTTAAAGCGTCGCACATAAATTTCAGTTTCAGATTCCTTAATGTGCATTCAGCTTCCACGCGCGTCCTTTACTGATGGAATCAAAGAAAATGTCTGTACTATGGAGTTCAAATGTAACAAGGGAAGAACAGAGATTACGACGTGTCCCAAATTCACAAAATGGAAAATAAACAGGATTCAAGTCTAGTCTGAAGATCACTGTTCTCTTTGTGAATCAGTCAGTGTTCCCTGCTGCTCCCCTTGTGTATAACCCAAAACAGCTACTTGGACTCTGATAGCAGCTGTTGAATTAAAGAAGTTAAACTAATAAAGTGTTTTAATATCAAACTGGCTTTGAAATGAATGTTCACTCCACGCCTTGTGATGTGGGTCTAGTCATCCTTGAATTGTGAGGGCAAGCAGAAGCTGTCTGTTCTGCATTCTGATTGGCTGTCATGCCACTCAACATCATGAGACCCCCTAATTCTCTTGGCCAATATTTCCCAACCCACAATCCACATTTTTGTTCCCTCCCAGTTCCCTGGCAGACAGTACACATTTTTTTTTGCTCCCTCCTACCGGGAACTGGGAGGGAGCAAAAACGTGGACCGGTCCCCAAGGACGGAACTGGGAAACACTGCTCTTAGCCAACGTGCCGTGGCTGGCATATGTCAAAGCCATTAGCGACTAGCGGAGACTGGGGTTCAGCTTTGCCCACCCTGAATTGTTCCGTATTGTTACCTGAAAATATCCAGCTGTATGATGGCTGATGGTTCAAGCCCCGAGGGGGGCCTTGGAGTTGTCTTCTTGAGCGACGTACTGCTTGAACCTTAAGCATTTAACCTAAATGGCTCCGACATGTTTGGGTGCCAAAATCGGTAAAACTTGAAGTCCTTTGGGACAACTACATAGGCTGAGCTACTGAATCCCGATAATTACTCCCTACAATCTGATCCTTCTCAAGAAAGCTCAACATGACAATGTTGGTTGTGCTCATCAGGCTGGCAGTGGGTGACGGAGACTTACCGCCATCCACATCGTCGCTGCCAAAGTGATTTCTGTAGAAAAGCATGAGCTCGATCCTGTAGCACTTGTAGAGGGTCACCAAGCAGACGAGCAGCAGGAAGATGGCACCCAGCCCCCCCGCCAACTCCACCGTGTACATAAGCTCTGCTGAGAGACATAGGATGAAAGGGGGTTTCAAATGTGTTCAGGTGCTCCATATACCCAGATTCAGACGTACCAAAGGCCACACTGGGAGGAGACGTCATTAGCAGGGATTACAGAGAAAGGATTACTTCTGTCTTGATTTGGTGTTACATTTTCATAAGGTGCAGTGGGACTGTTCTTTGGAGGCTTATTCAGCAGCTGCTGCAGTTTGACACTGATCTATCTGTCAGGGGAGATATTCTTCTAAATAAACGTATGGGAGGTGAGCAGGGGGTCACTGCAGAATCTGTACCCTCCACTAGTCATGGAGCTCCCTTCCAAGGGGGTGAGGGGTCAAACCATCAAGCCTGAGATCATCCATAGAATCTCTCCACGTTCTTACTGAGATGGAAGGTGTGTGATCAGTGATCTAAAAGCCGTAACACTACAACCAACACGTTCATGTCAGCTATAGACCATGAGTCACGGCGTCAAGTCACTCAAGGTTCCCGTACGCAAGTTAAGGAAATTAGTACAGTCATTTCTGTCCAATAAATCAGGCGATGCAGCAGGTTAGCGGTATCAAGCCAATGAGAGACAAGTTCAGACCAGCTGACACAGCACTCCATTGGTGTTCTTCTGTTAGGAAAAACTACTTGCACAGCACCTACTCCATCCCTGCTCTTCCCGTTGGAAGACCACCCATGAACTCCTTAATGCTTTCCTTGCTACGTTCTGAAGAGTCTAGCCCCTACCCTGATGGATGGGCTTTTCCTCCATGTTCTGCCCGTGGCTTCCCTTCCTTTGTGCTCATAGGTGTCTTCACTTCACAAGGTTCACGTTCTCATCCAATCACGTTTTTCCACTTTTGTAAAATCACACCAATAAGCTGCATTCCTCCCCACGTGGCACCTAACTGCGATTAACTCTGGGAGATTAAGACAAATTATCTTCTGCTTTTGGAGAGGAGGCCTCACTCATGTGCCAATATATCTGACAGAGCTGCTTGCCTGTTTGCGATTCATCATTTTCTTCCTCCTCCTCCTAACCAGAGCAGGCTTCATGTTTGGAGATGCCAATGCTATCTGTCAGCGTTGGCATTTTGATTCGGGAGACGTGCTGAAAGCTGGCTCACCCGCCCACTCCAGGCTGGCCATCGCCAGCGGCGCCACCGCACCTTCGGGGCTGGAAGGTGATGATGGATGGGAGGAGCCATCGAGATGCTGTAGGAACGAATGCAGCCTAATTTGTCTGCCTGACAGGGGAGCAACCCGAGCGATCTCAATGAGGCAGAAGAGGCCACCTTGTGTTGACGATCTTTCAAGCTGTGCTTGGCTCCAGGTTTGACTATTTACACTGGCATGTGCTCCTGGTCCATAGGTCGGTCTACATATTTATTGATGCATTTTGTGCTCCTCTATGAGAAAATCAACATTGTGTGCCCTATTGTGAGGAATTATCGACTGGTATAAAGTGATGTCTCCCTTGTTTTTGATTTGATGAATAATCCAGTATGACAGATCTTCCTGACTGCTCTAATTCATTTGTCCCATTTGCAAAGAATGAAAAATTTCATGCCGTCTTATGGAGAACATCGCACCTGATTCGTCTGCTTCAGGTAACCTGAGGGATTAAGAAAGGGTGATCAGGGCAGTGTCCGTGTCCCATGCCGCTGGCCAGGCCTTGGCAGAGCGGACAGCAATGAAAACACGGGCCATTAAACCGCCCGTCTGGGGCATCGTCTCCTCCATGGTTCACTCTGGCCAAGCTATAATTTCCGCTGTGTTTTGTGCAGCTGCTGCTACAATTCACCAGAGTAAATTATTATCACCTCATGGAACCAAAATTCAGCAGTATTTAAAAAAACAGAGCTTCTGCTGGACCTTGCCATTGAAGTCAGCCATGCAGTACAACCCTAGTCTGCTTGTCATCATGCATGGGAACCTCATTAATAACTTATGGGGGTGTGGCAAGGGGTGGGGTGGGGTGATGAGTCCAGAATATGCAATAAAGAAAACAATTACTCTAATGCAGGCAGCCCCCCCCAGACAGCTTACATCAGAGAACACGGATGTGGGAAATGTACAATGAGACCATGGCTTTGGCTGGTGACGCTAATTAGCACGTTAGCGTGACGAAGCTATTCAGGGTGGCCTGTCTTTACATGTGAATGTTGGATGGGCTGATGAACCACAAGACTCTCCATGCTCTTGGGCTGCCTTCTCGCCCCCTCAAGTGAAAGGACAGGTGCCCTGGCTTAGATACGCAACTAACGTTCCAGCTACTTAGCTCATAGGGAAAGGCCAGTATCCCATGCCTCACAAGCATCAATTATTTTGAGAACTAAACCGTAAATGTGCCTTATTGCTTCAACTGGACCAGGTGCCATTCTCAGTCACCGTTCTGCAGATCCGGAGCATCTCGCTAACGCTGCAGAGGGCAATGGTGTTGCATGGAATGCTGTTCGTGTCTGGGATCCATGTACAGCTTGTTAAAACCAATTATGACATGGATGAGTAAATAAAGGAATTAACTGGTAACGTATATTAATGTGTTTTCCATTCAGACTGCAATGTCTTTAAATCTCGCTGGAATAAATGTTCGACTGATTTTCGCGTCTTCATCTCTTATTTATAGCATGAGTTGACGTCAAACACATGGGGTTTCAATCATTAGATCTGTTTTCTTTCTTTTTCTGGGTTGGCTCTAAATAAAGTCTGCATTTCTGCATAACTTGATACCCCCAAATCATAAGGATGTAGCACTTTGCATTTTGCCACCCTCCCCCCCAAATCCCTGCCAAGAAAATTAGGGTTCGGTAAAATATATCATGTGTTTTACTATATTTAATGATTAGGTCGGTTGGTATGCATCTAAAGCTTAAACAGTTGACAATCACTAAGGGAAGTTGCTTAACTTGCTATGTGAGGACTCATCATGTAACTGAAACCAAAATAAAATATTTCCGAGTCTTTGGGAAGGGGGATTAGTCAGGTCCACCATTACCTGGGGTCCAACGCCTCTGCCGAATCCTAAATTCCAGTGGCATTTAAAGGAACTCATCACAAAATATTCCAGTTCCCCTTCTCTGCCAGTTTATTATACAACAACGTGACGCGCGTGTCTGTTTCTGGCCATGTTTTCAGCTGCATCCTTATCTTTTAAAAACGGAGCACACCGGTATTTATAAAAGCCACTCAAAAATAATATCTCGAGACTTATTTCTGAATGTGATTTCTGGAATGTGCCAGGAGGCTCTGAGCGAGAGGTGCAGGGGCATGATTGTGGACAACAGGCACGTCGATAAGATGGGACGACTTCATCTAAGAGAGCAGCTGATGTTACGTAAACACTCAGCGCAAAGGAGCGTCACGCTGGGCATTGGGCCGGCCGAACATGGAGCAATTCAAGCCCAATGCGTTTCACCTTCCTGAAGGAATAGCTTGCCGGCCTCCCCCCCGAAATCCCTCGGTTAGCAACGAGAAAGCAGAGCAATGTCTGACTCACCTCTAACACAGTCTGTTGTCATCCTGGAAATGTGTAATCTTGGATGAAGAGTCAGTTTTCCTGTGATTACCCCATTTCCCAACTCCCAAGGTAGATTGACAGATGTGAACAAACTATAAGGTTTAATGTTATGGGGTTAAATCGATGTTGTCTGCCTTTTTTTTTTAAAAAAAAAAGAATAAAGAATGGAGCTGAAAAGCAATTTAGTTGTGGCTGTTTTGCTCCTAAGCTTGGGGAAGGAAAGCAAACCGTCTATTTTTCATGAAGCTGCAACACGGCCCCAATTGCGCATAACTCATCAATATTGCATTGTAAATCCGTAAAATAAACATCACTAATATATGACGATCTCCATGGTTGAACTGGGGGGGGGGGGGGTGGCTTTTGAAAAGCTTCAATTCCAGAGGCCAAAAAAATCTCTATGTTTTTTTTCTCTAAGATATTTTACACAGTATAAATCTTTTCATAAACTAAATGACATGGAACTAGGGTGCCTTCAAAGCTATCTCAAAAACTGTAAATTTAAAAGCCAAGTGACTTACTATGCAAATATATTCACAACTTGACAACTTTTGGGAATCAGGAAAAAGGCCTTAAACAACCACCAAATCATTTCTGTGAGCTAATTAACGATCTTCACAAAACACTGACAGAAATAAACAAGAGCAATGTCCAGAAACATAAACCCATAAATGTTTACCAAACACTGGCACAATAAACAGGACAACTATGCTGAATTCACACTCATATGTAAGTACTGAACGGCAGAGTACATTAAGGAGGAAGTGGTGTTTGATAGGATGATACTACATTTTATCACATTTAAGAGGTTCAGTGAAGGGAAACGTCAATGTTGTTTTGGTAACATTTATCAACGTAGCCGTTCCCCAGTGACGCGCAGAAGCTGAACTCTCAAAATGGTGATTTTGTAGGCAGCAGATGTTTCTGTGCCTTGACAGACCTTGTGTTAACAACAATGCCTCACTTGCCTCACACGCCGGGACCGTAAACAGCACACAATCTCCTAAAAGGCTAAATGCAGCGTGAAGCGTTTTAACGTGAAGGAAGCTACATGACAGCTAACGTGCTAGACGCTCCCCAGCGCAGTCAGTCCACTGGGTAGCTGCCTGCGAATTAGCAGACTGTCTACTATCACATGGTCCCTGAGGAAAGTTTAGTACTAATACTGCCTAGTAAACAATCTAATTTCCTCTGACATTTTCATTTGAGCACACGGCTATGCCCTGGGTGGAATTTGCATGTTCTCCCCGTGTTCCTGTGCATTTCCCCACTCCCTTCCCAACATTCACGTTGAGATTCGGCGACTGTAAATCGGAGTGAAGATGAGACGTCTTTGGATAAGCGGTTTTTAAAGATGGATGGTTGGCTGGAATATAATGCATAAGATGCAGGCACTGATGGATTATCAGGGCTCCTCTCCTCACAGCCCTACCTCTGCCTCCATCAATCTAACGTGGAATATATCCAGATCCATACGGGCTTTTCTTTTTACGCTGGAGGACTGACTGTTGTAGCATTATCCCGAATTCCGTCGGCAGACTGCCAAGCTGTGAGACAGACCGCTTTAGCAGTCACCTTGGGTTAAAGCACTGCTTCAGAAGATAAATGAAGGTAATTATATCAATCAGAGGTGATATAATATTTATATTAAATCAAGGGTGCGTGTTTAAGCAACTAAAAAACACATCATCTTCTGATTACACAGGGCTACATGATAAAATGTCAGGCCAGCGAGAAGGGAGAGAGTGGGGGCACCTTTGGGGCTATTGCTTGGGAATCTTCATACACGTTAACATGGGTGTGTCCCTCATAGTGTGACAGTGCAGGGGGCTGAATATCGGCGCTTATCACTGTACGTCTACGTCAGAGGGCGGGGCTTCACGATGCCAGCCCACAGGCACCTGGCCAAACATCGGGCACAGTCATGTAAAGTGAAGCCCCGCCCACAGCCTCATCGTCCCACAGCTGGCATCCCTCGGTGCCGCCGTACCACACTGGCCTTGGGTCTGGCCCTCAGGTAACTGGGGCTCCACTTTAATGCTGCCCTGGTCACACTGCTGGTGTCTGTCCTTAGTCTGAGGAAACAGACTCCGATTCATAAATGCATTAATACCTTTCATCGCTCTCTTCCATCGACCTTTAAGTGCTATAGTATTTATTGTATTTACAATATCATAGCATTTCTGGTAATATTTTTAGTATTATTGCATTATAGCGTTTACATTTTCTTGCACATTCCCTTGGACTTGCAGTAGCACTGCATCCACTGGCAAATACTGTGCCACTAAAAAGTTACTCTGTAGTGATTAGTATTCTTACTACCTTACCTTTCATCATTATTATCCCTAATCATCGTCACTATTGGCAGTTTCGTCAGCCTTATTATTCTTTATTCTTCTTTCTATCGCCTATCCTCGGGCTGCGGAGACTTCCTGGAGTGGCTTTGGCTTAGCGTCTGAACATTAAAAGGTTGCGGCTCTAAGGTTCGACTGACATCCCTGTGTGGTTTTGCGAGTCCTCAGATATCCAAATGTGCCCCCGATGTCCTCTGTGAGTGTCACAATCATCAGGGCTTCTATTTCCACTGTAGAAGTCCAGGAGCAAAGCGCGTGAAGAGGTGTGTGATACCATCTCTGTCTGGCATGATCTTCTGTGTGGCACCATGCAGACAGACATCAGTGATATCTGTTCAGTCCAGGCGCCAGGAGCCAGTGGAAAGCAAACATTTTTAGCTGTGAGGTGCGACCAAAACAAAACAAACATGGCAGGGTACGGATTAGGACACTGGGCTGCCCGCAGGGTGTGGGGAGAATGGGCCTTACCTCGTTTACTGAGCTGGATACTGCCCTGCCTTCTGCCGTTGCCATTCTCCACATAGCAGGAGTAATTACCCAGGTCGGCCTGCTCCACAGAATCGATGGTCAAGGAGATTGACACCTCCAGCTCCCCCAGGTGCTCCCGGATGATTCTGCGGGGCCGATGTAAATTCTGAATGAGAGTCTGAGCCATTATTGTTATTCACCAGATTTCATCTTGTTTATAATGACGCTATTACTCAAGAGAAATAAAAGAGAGGGAATGCAGACCTCTGACTTGGGACGACTTGGCTACGAACTGAAGACATGGATTTCTGGTAATGGCATGAACCCACGGGCCGCGTGCAAGCGACGTTTTTGCCACGGCGGCTGAGAGAGGCTGGAGCCTCTGACCGGCACATACAGACCGGCAAAGTCAGTTTATGCTAATGAGGCTGGGATTTTGAATGCAAGGAAATTCAATAACAGAGGCTTCCTTTGCTATCACTGTAGGGAGGAAAACCAAATAATAAAGAAAAATACAATTTTTTATAACCGCTGCCATAGAAACCACGAAATGGTGGGAAATGATGTTCCATATATTAGATAAATCTCTCCTGCAGGGGACATACTGAACAGACACAGCGCAAAAAGGAAGAATGTCCCCCTTTCTTTACATTTGCCAGTATCGATGTTGTTCTGCCTGCTTCACGATACCCTGGCTCATAATAAAAGCAGCATTAAAGTTTAAAAGGGTTTATTTTATTAGGTTATTCCTTTGCCCAAGGGCTGAAATGCAATTCATAACCATCACTAGTGACCTTTCGCCTCTGTGCTGTAATGAGACATCAGGGCTTTGTGTCGCTGGAGGAAACAGAGAAGAAATCGGAATCGCTGCTCTTACAGTGTCAGAAAAATGGGAAAACATGCTGTAGGACGGGGGTGTGACACCCAGGGGCAGAGCGAGAGCGAGGACAA
>JAODJW010000079.1:574332-590337 GCA_026777045.1 Hyperopisus bebe
ACTGTCAAATCCCCCCCCCCCCCCCCCCCACCCGATGACTTTTTCATTTTTCATCCAGGGAATTTGGCCCCTGGGGGTAAACATCCATCCGGTTCTGCGACACATGTCCGCCGCTCTGTCGCAGCTGCTCTCTGAGGATTTGACATGGATACAGAGCAGAGCCTTTAATGGATACGGGTACCTGCACTTTGCCCGTCGGAAAAAAAATGTTGTAGACATGGCTGTATGTGCAGGCAGATTTTAAAGAGATTTATCAGCACTTACTGGGCACTTATGTCAAAGCGTGGTTTGATCCGTGCTATTCCCTGAAAGCCTACATACGTATTCATATTCAAATGGCCAGAGTCTCTCTCTCTTAGCTGGGTTTGCCATCTCTTTCATTTGTGTACTGCTTAAATTCACCCGACTAGGGCTGCGGTTAAGAGGCTATTTAGCATAACAGATGTGCCGTGTGGCACGCCTGAATTGAGATAACCTTGGTGATTCCTAAAAAAAATAGCACACATCTCAGAGCCGGGACACTTAAGCCCCGCCAATCCATTTAATTAAAACAATTGAAAGGCCCACGGAAGCAGGGAGGGAAATGAATAAACAAAAATGAGTTAAATTATGAGCTTGTGCCGCTGGGAGTGCTTTAGAAGACTTCATGTAGCAGGAATTCAACTAAGAGCAGACGAGCGACGAACGAATCGTGGTCACTCACATTTCTGTCATTCAAACTGGGAAGAATAGATGTGCGATTCATAGCCAAAGAGCATTCATTTCTCAATAAGGATATCGGAATGGGGTTTGGCGTGGCCACACAACGTTCCTATGAAAAAAAAAATCCCAGTTAATTTGCCTGTTTAAATTCAAATCCCAGTCGCGACTTACGGAAGCAGAAGAGCTGAGGAAGGCCAGTAAACACCAGTAGAGAAAAACAACAGCTGGTGTCTTCGGGGTATTGTCACAGAGCTGGGAGTGATAACCACCACTAACCAGACAGGCACCCGGAAAGCACAGAGTTAACTAGCCAGGGGTGCAGTGCATTAAAGGTCCACAGGAACTCTGCCATCTTCTCCATGACTGGTGACCTGTCTGTGATCCACTCTGCTTTTGAAAGGAGGAGAGGATTCATCTCCCACACGCCTGCGGAGAAGCAGGTTTCAGCTCAGAAGACCAGATTGCCCCTTTGCAGCTTTATAAAATGAATTCTGTGGTTGATAGGGGGCGGGGGGACGCCAGTGCATTAAACTGGTCTCGCTGTGGCTTTGGAGGCTCGTGATCATGCTACCTAACCTACCATTCAATGACGGACTCCAGGCCTCGTTAACAGCGCAGATTCAGGGTCAGTGGTCCTGCCGTCCCATGGGGGGCCATTGCACTTCCTCAATTTAAAAATAGTACTTTAATAGCTGCATGTTATTTTTTCTTGCTGCGCTTAACAAATATTGACTTTGCATGGCTTAAATGTTTTTTTAAACAGTGGGAAGTACATTCACAGTAGCTGAAAGGTTTGCCAACATAAAATCACCATAGTAATTCAGGATGGAGTTGCGCTTACTCAGGAATTTTGAGTGTGCATTTTGGCTGTGCATGAACAGAACCTGCCATCCGTTTAAATGCTTTTTAAAATCAGCTTAGCGACAGTGTGGGTATCTGCCCATCTGTGTACCAATATTTGGCTATTATTAGTAAGGAAACTATAGAAATGTATAGCTTGCTGCTCATATTCATCGTACATATTGATCAGATACTTTTATCCAAAGCGACATACATTTTTTAAAAACAGCAGGATCAGCCAGTCTCAGGAGCGATTGGGGATCATGGGCCTTGCTCAAGGGCCCAATGGTGACATCACTCTGCCAACCCTGGGATTTGAACTGGCACCCTTCTGATTGGGAATGTCTAATTGGCGAATTGGGACTTCGCCAACTTGCTCATCTGACTTCCTCTGCTGCCCCCTGGAGGATGGGCTCCCCCTTTGAGTCTTTGAGTTTTTCCTTGCTGCTGTCGCCTCCGGCTTGCTCACTGGGGGCTTTGGGCAGGGATGCTGTAAAGCGCTTTAAGACAATGTAATGTTGTGAAAATGCGCTATACAAATAAAATTGAATTGAATTCAAATGAATTGATCACAGTCACAGTGTCCTGGCCTGTGGAGCCACGCACCGCACCCTCACATTTGTGAACGTAGGACAACACATTTTCTAGGCAGACGATCATTTTCAATAGAGTATTATTAAGTATTGATGTCAGCAATGAGAGGTACAGCTGTAGTTTTCCTCGTGGCTCTAAGTGCTGCATGGTTTACTCTCCACATTAGCACAGAATCAATAGCCATGCTGTGTGAAGCAATGCGTTCTCACCTGACCAGCGGGACTCATGCTTAATAAACAATAAAGTAAACAGAGCCGCTCGTGGGAAACACTCCACCAGTGGCTGGCCTCTCTGCCTAAAGACTGCCCAGGGCTGCCCAGTGACATCGGACACAACAGACGCTGCCCGAGGAAGACAGTTTTGCAATCTTGTTGTCACTCTTGAAGCTTCCCCCCTCGAATCAACAGATCGATAATATCCACTCCTCAGTTAGATTCAGCGTTCCCTGGAAAAAGCTCACAGCATCAGCTCAGTTTTAAAAAAACTCCACAGCACATTTTAGCTGGGTAAGCTGTTTATCACTCTGTTGTTACGCTGACCGTCCTCTAGAAACAGCCTTTGGCTCCCAGGGCCTCTTAACACCACCTCAGTGTAACTGTTCTGTGCGTCTGTCATGCTACAGTCCTTATTTGCTAAGTGCTTTGGGAAATCTGTTGGGACGGACACTATATAAAAATAAACTGAATTTAAGAAGCAGGCCTGTCAGATCCAACATTGCTAGACTCGACCTGGAGTTTGTGTGCCAGTTAGCAGGTGATGTCACACGGCTTTGAGTAAAATGTCAGCCTTCACACACAGGACGTTTTTCATATACAGTGGACATTACATTGTCGTTAAGCAGATTTATCGGTCGCACTGCTACGCCCTTATTTGGGTGGCGCTTTTCTACTAAATTTTAAAAATACGAGTGAGGGACGCCGACTGAGGTCGAGCATGGGAGACGATTACCCACAATTCCACAGCGAGAGAGCGAGAAGAACCATCGGCTCAGTTGTGATCACATAACGCTAGGCAGACAAAGCATATAAATAATACTTGTATTGCAAGACCTCACTCGTTTATCAAGTTAAAACTTATTAAAAATTTGTGCTCATCTTTCAAAACACTCGCAGACCAAGTTACTCGCAATCCAAGGTTTTACTGTACTAACACATGCATTTGGTTCTGGATGCGTTAATGTTTACACATTTTCAGCTATTTGTTTGGAACAGGCAAGAAACTGCTGCCTTTTATCTGCCTTCGAAAACCATTTCAGTCTAAGAGAATTATTATTCCTGTCACACAAGAGCCAGGGCCCCTATGGTAATACAGCGACAAGATTATATTTGTTATAATTTGTCAAATAAAATGTACCTTTTGACATATGACTGACAAATTCTAACTGCACAGATAAACTGTGAAAGGATCTTGACTGTCTGGTATTTCCAATTAGAGATATAAATAAATATGTCTCAGCCATGCGGTTCCGAGTGACCAAAATCTTTTGGCGCAAGCAGAACCTCGCTCTGTATCACTGGGAACGTTAGTCTGAGAATGGCATCATCCCCGGGATAATGTGGGGCTAGATGGAAATGCAGAGAACATCCTTCCCTGTGAGGGACATTGAAGGTTTTCTGGAGAAGCCCTTAGCATCCCATAGGGCTTAGCCAAGCTGAAGGCTTGAGATGATTCGCTCTGATAAATAACAGGTGATACCGTCCGTTTCCTGTTTCATGGCTGATGGGTGTTTTCAATCAGGAAGGGCTAATTACTGATGATGTACATTTACCTCACTTGGTGAGGGTGATTAGTGATGTATTCTTAATATGAACCTGTTATATCTGTGAGAGCACAGCAGCTATGATACGTGTCACATGACGGCTTCTCTGTTCGCTTCTGTATTCAAGTGTGAAGTTTGTCACGTGAGGTCCGAGAAACACAATGCAAATTCTTGTGCCCCAGTGGCAGGGGAGGGGACAGGTGCGTCAGTCAGAGTGGTCCATAATGTTCCACTGCGCAGAAGAAAACTTTCATCGCATAAGAAGGTTTCTTTCTGAAAGCAATAGGAGCTTTTTACAGATATGTAATTTTATGGACTGCTGGAAGCAGTTGTAGCTAATGCTGTTTGACTGAACAGTTGTGGTAACCAGTAATGATCACGTCTCATGCATGCGTGTATACCAAGAAAATGTTCTTAGCAGTGAGCGAGAGCTGTCTTAATTATCCTCGCTGACACTTTCCGGCATCTTCGTTTACCCAGTAGATTATGTTATTTTAGCTAATTGAGCCCTCATCAACTCTGCTGAGACAATCTTCAATCTCTGATTGCAGAGAAAGGCTCTCACTCAGACGGTAGTAAAAAAACAAACACCAATCAGTCTTACAAAATTCACTAGGGTTATCTAAATCCTCGGCTGGTGCCTTGGATTTTGCCTCGCTGCCTGTCTGTCTGATATATAACCTCTCATTCTAATTTGTGCCCCAAAATGTGGAAGAGACCCTTTCAATTCAGCCTCCTTCAGCACACAACCAGAGGTAAACAGCAGTAGCTCTTTAATATCCTCAGTGTTTCTGTGCTTTTTCTTATTTAATGACACTGAGCGCGCTGAATGGTAATTACGGGTCATATCCATCTACTGGGTAGCAGAAGAAAGACCTGCCAAACACTGAGAAATAAAAGCTTCTCATGTTCGAAAAGCAAAAACTTCACCTGTCCAGAGCTTTTATGCCAGTTATGATTTATTGCTGACAGTCTGATGAAAGACAAATTAGTGGATTTTCACTGAAGCAGATGCTGGTACCTTGATGTGCTCTGGGATTGACTTTGCACCTACAATCTACTGCCCATTTGGAGAATAATCCACAGATCCTCCACTTGCCTACTTTAACACTTTAAATTGAATATCAGGCAGCTTATGAGGTCTTTCTGAAAGTTTTCACCAACTGTCTCAACTTATATTCTATAACCATATTAAACCCGCATGATCACAGGAATCTGTCTTCCTCCATCTGTCCAAAATATCTACATTTAAAATAGTTTCGGTTATAAGCTTTCAGCTATATAGCATAGCAACACTGACACACAACCTAGTCCAACTGGCATGAAACATCGGTACTAATATCAATATCTAGACTAGATACCGTTGTATATATATTTTTATTCATTGAAAAAAGTATCTGTCCTGCTCATTTCTAAAACATACACATTACTTTAACGTTACTCCAGAAGTGGGGCAGCATGGCGGTTAGCACTGTTGCCTCACACCTCTTGGACCCGGGTTCGAGTCTCTACCTGGGTCACGTGTGTGGAGTCTGCATGTTCTCCCCGTGCCTTCGTGGGGTTTCCTCCGGGTACTCCGGTTTCCCTCCACAGTCCAAAAACATGCTGAGGCTGACTGGAGTTACCAAATTGCCCATAGGTGTGCATGTGATGGGTAGGCACCCCATCCTGCGCTGTTCCCTGCCTTGTGCTTGTAGCCCCTGGGACAGGATCTGGACCTCCTCGAACAGGACAAGCAGTTACAGAACATGGAGAGATGGATGGGTCCTCTTAAAGAAGTGGAGTTGGAAATTCCACTATGACTGCCTCCCCGAACCTGCTGGCTGGACACCCTACACTAACTTCTCCTCAAGACTGCTGACTTTGGAAGAGATTCTTTACTTTTCTCCCTTCTAACCAAGACGTTTTCCCTCTGCCACTGCGCCACAGGAGCTTCTGCGTGGCAGCTTTGAGGTTTATCTTCCTCGCTTCTCATTTTTGGAGACAGTAATGCAGGCCTGTTAATCCTCAACAGCAACCAAGCTAGTGGCAACACACACGGTGCCCAATAAGTAATTACGCCGGTGGGTATTTCTCTGGTTCTCTGGTTCCTGACTAGCTTTCGGTTGCGTGTGCCATTGCTGGTTCTGTGGGATACGGTTTCTGTCCTCCACTGAAATCTTCAGGATCTTTAAGTCTTTGTCTGACCGCAAGAAAAAACACGGCAATGAATGACAGGACCTTACATTGTCTAATTAAATCAAACCTCACTTGTTTTCTCTCTCTGCCTTCTCTCCATCGTTCATGCTCGCTAATTCTCTCTCTCAGGTTGCCTGACATCTTCCCTCTCTCTGCAGGCTCTGCTCATCCATCTGATTATCTGGGTTGCCGATTTTGGCCAATTGGCCAAATTGAGGTTTTTAATTTGAGGCAAGTCTGCCCACACATGCACACGCACTTACATGTACGTAACAGTTGTATTACCTTGTAAATAGTCTGTAGGTTTTCAAACTACCCCAACGCTTTTGATGTAGCTAATTTAAGTTCATAATGGAATAATACAGATTTGCTGTAAGATTTCTTGCCCGAGCGTGAGAGTCTGAAAGCATGAGTTGTCACGCCGGATGTATGTGTGTTGGATTATTTTCTTACAATAAGCCTTTAGGATTTAGCTACACAAAACCGCAAGGGGGGCCACATTGAAGCCTAGCAAGGGGAGAGCGAAGGAGGAGCAGCAGCCAGGCCGAGGCCCGAGATGAGCATTCAGGGAACTGTCCGTCACCTCGCTGGGCTTGATCTGTGCTCAAGTGGACCCTGGGTCTAAGACGCCTTGCAAGTGGGAGACGAGAAGCTGTTCCACCACCCGCCTCAGTCTGGCCTGCTGGGAGACACCACTTCTATCAACAGGCTGCTGGGAGTGACACCTGCAGATTATAGTTTAATAAGAGAGGGGCGTCTTATCCTTGCCCTCTGTGTTGTCCTCCTGCTCAGGAGACAGCAGCTGATAAAGAGGCTGACTGGAATGGAGTGTCAGTAAGCCCGGGCAGATATCACACAGACAGCTCCTCGTGCCTAACGCTTCAGGGCCGTACTTTGCCAGGAGGAAGTTACCCTGATTTCCAGGGGCATGACCAGGAATGGGGGAAGGGGGGCATCCCCCTTTGCCTCCTCTGAGTGGTGTCCAGATCCCTGAACGTGCACTTTTGCCCTTGGCTTTCCGGATGGATTTTTGTTGGTGCTAACCAGATGGGCCAGGCCCAGCTCCAAGCTGGCAAAACGACACAAAGCAGCACCTGTCTCAAGGCCAGACACATTTTTATGGGTCAAATCACAGTGACTGGCAACACAGTGACATGCAAGGTCTGCGCTGGCCAACCAAAACCTGCCTGTGAAACACAATATCTCCTAGAGGGGACTCAGTATGGATCATTTTTTGATGTATGAGGGTTTGTTTATACGGGCAGACACTCATACGTTGGTTTTTTGGAGACGGGACAAAAGCATAGCTCCTAAAACGGTTTCAGCAAGTTAAATATCCATATAAAATGGGAAGACTGCAGCACCGAAAGGTATGGAAGTGTGTACAGAGGTATCCCCACAGATACAGTTATTGTCTATTGAATTTTGTCTGTGAATCTACAAAGTAATCCAGTAAGAGCAATAATAATAACAATAACAATGATGTGCTTTTCAATATGAACCTCATCTTGCTGGACAGGTAGCCCACAACTTGTGGCTAATTGATTAAAACAGCCTGGAATTGGCCCCCATTTACTCTTCATCACAAAGAGTTTCCACTGGCTGTCGAGAAGCCGGCGTAGCTTATCCGGCGTAGCTTTTCCGGCTTAGGGGCAGCAGTTCAGCCAGAAAATACACGCTCACTAATCTCCTCTTTAGCCCCACCCTGCTTACCCATTCGCCAGTGCGGCCGCGGACGCCGAGCACCTTTGGCGAAGGATTTTAGAGCTGTGGGTAGATTGGGAGAGTGCAAAGTGGAACAGGCTACACATTTTCAGGTCTGACTCAAAGAGTGATTAAGCGTCTGTCTCATCACAGCAAGGATCTAACAAAATGGCTACATGTATAGCTACTCAATATTATAAATTCTTTCCTGCCTTCGGGATTTCTCATAATTACTCTCTCAGAAAGATCCAGCCTATCTGTCTCAGCACTACCTCATGTTATTTCTAACGATGACCGACTTCTTCCATCTCCATAGTGTTTGGAGGGACTGCTAGGAAAACTTTATTTTTTTTTTTTACTAGCTTTATAAATATTTTGCACTATATAAAAACACAATTACAAATAAAAGAAAATACAATATGAAGATCCTAAAAATTAGGGAAAATAAAAATATAAAGAAAACAAACACAGAAAACAAAAGTGTCACACAGGTGCATTTAGTGAAACAAGAGCATTCATGCACAGACAGGGAGCTTCAGGGTGAAATAACCCAGAGAAGCTGTGAAGAGACAGTCACCACATATCTTCATGGAATTAAATGTGTCATTTTTCTCTCAAATGCTGTTTCCGTCAGCGCGGGGAGCCGAGGTCCCAGCTGAGAGCCGACTCCTCTCACGGGACTTAAATCGCTAGTAAATCACTCTCTGTTTCCCCCTCGCTTCGTTCTGCAAAGCTCAGCGCTCGGAGAGACGCCCAAATCATCCATCAGTATGTTTTTTCTAAGCAGGCTCTTAGTTTTGCATGCTGAGGGGACAGTGGACGGGCCGACCTCATCACCTGCGTGCTGTAAGATTGGTTTATGTTCACGAGCTGGAGAAACGGGATCAACAGCACTTTAAAAGGCAGGGAAGGAGAGACGGACAGATGGATGAGGAGCCGTGAGCAGGTTTTTAAAGACGAAATGTGGTCACGAACAGAGACTGGTTCACATTTTTGAGCAGAAGGCGCTGCATTTCATATACCCAAATAAGACCAGGAAATACAGCCATTTGTAATCGAACATGGCCCTTGATTTCCACTGTAACTGATTGTTGTATCCATACAGAATATAAATCAATGCTTTGCTTGTGACATCACGATCTGAAAAATGATGGAGTCAGGTTGTGGAAAACTCACTGGTCTGTTGGCCAAGATGTCCTGTCCAGCCAAAGGGTTCTCAAAGCACCTAGGCACCCCTGGCCTCCGTCCGCTTGCCATCTTTCCTGTGATACACTTGCATGTCCCCTTACTACCAGATTTCTGCGTTGCAGAGGTTGCCAAGGCAACCCTGCACAGGTTGAGCTGGGGCTGAACACAAAACCTTGTCCTTATCAATTTTCTTACATAAAAGAACCGACCGTTCTCCTCCTTACGCAAGGATAAGGAGAGATTAGAGGAGGTTGCGGGAGGTACAGAAAGTTTATTAGGTTCCTAACCACATAAAATCAATCTTGATAAACAGAGGCACCAGAAACACCTCTAAAATGAACAACACTAGTTTTTTTTTCTTTTACTGTTCACTTACCCAGGGGCAGGCAGCCCTGATCCCGAAGTGCCGGGATCCAGCAGGTTTTGCATCCTACCTGGTCTCTGTGGAGCCTCACCAGATCTCAGGCAGATAGGAACTCATCAGGTAGGATGACAAACCTGCTGGATGCTGCCACTCCAGGAACAGGGCTGCCTAGCCCTGCACTGACCCTAACCCACAATGCCACAAACTCAACATTCAGGGAAAGGAGGTTCTGTGGCAGTTTTCCTCTATTATGATTCACCATCTGAATCAATACTTCGAGTCTTTCTCCAGTCTTTTTACAAGACCAGAAGGATGGGGTCATGGCCTTTTCACTAAGGGTGGCTCAAACAATGAAGGCAGTTCAAACCTGTGGAGCAGTTTAACTTAAGTATTGAAGTGGAGAAATTTGGTTTCTGTATTGATTCTTAAAAACTGTCATATGGTGGTGATGCAAATCGCCAGTTTACTGCTAACCACAGGTAAATATGTCACACTAAGCAGGCGGCCTGTGTCAGGGGGCGCAATCACAATATCTCAGAAAGAGAAGCTACTTTTTTTGGAGACTGTTTAACAGTAAGTGAATTACACCATGTGTCTATAAACAATGATGTAAAAATAATGTGTGAAATGTTGCACAATATGTGAGAAGCAGACAATTAAGCCCCCATGGGATGGGAACACACAGCTGGCTTCAGTGTTTCTGCTCTTTTTGGTTCCTGTCAAAACCTTAAGCGACTTCTCTTTAGATGAGACTAAAGGCTTTGAAAAGTGAATGGTGCCAAGGATGAGCCATGCAGACCGCCTACCGCAGTCGCCCTTACATGTGCCAACGCCTGTGCAGAGCAAAACCTGCAAGGACTGGTGACTGATCCAGAGATCCCCAGGCATTCCTGTGAACCTCTGGACTCCCACATGGACAACAACAGGATTTTTTATTTTTTTTTTGCATGATCAAGCCCGTCTAAGAAATATCAATGCGCCTTGGGTGACTCAGCTGCACCCCGGTTATGTCGCTGGCCGAACATGATGATGGAGATCAAATTCGTCCATGATAGTGTCGAGGGGAATTATGTGTATCATCCAACCATCCGTACATCTGTCCATCTTCTAACCACTTATTCTGGTTAGGATCTCAGGGTTCCTGGAAGCTATCCATGCAGCACGGGGCACAAGGCTGGGGTACACCCTGGATGGGATGCCAGTCCATCGTAGGGCACATACCCACCTGGGACATTTAGAGATAGCAATTAGCCTTATCGCAAGTGTTTATGCTGCAGCAGGAAACCCACCCGACAGGGGAGAACATGCAAACTCACAAAGAGTGGAAGCTCTTTTGTTGAACTCGAACATCAACCAGGGAGATATGAGGCAACAGTATTACCCAATTAAAGCACTGTATGATCTTTACTAAAGTGGCTTTAAGACTCTTTCCTTCTTACTCACTTTCTTGTGTGTGGGGGCAACCTTGTCATTTTCCAACAAGAAAAATGCATATAAAGAGAACAGCAGGTTTATTTGCTGCAACATCTCAGATTGAACCGCTTTCCTGGCCAGATGCTTGTGTCACATTCCGATCGTGCTGCATCTCCTGTGTGCCACGCCCCCTCGTTAACCACGTGTGGAATCCCCATGTTACCAGCTGCTCCTAGTCCTGTCTGATTAATTTTCTGTATTTAAGTGCTTCCCTGTTAGTCTTTCCCCAGTCCTGTCACTGAAGTGTTGTGAAGTCGCTACCTGTTTTGCCCCGTATGCCTCTTCGTTTGCCTATTAAATCCCTCATTCCCCGACCCCTCGCCTCCTTCTCCTGCATCCCCGGTCCGTGCTTCCCGTGTTATGACAGCTTGTCCTGTAATTCCCCTGCACCGCTGTCTGTAGATGGTGGAGGATGAGCTTCCTGGCCCCGGCTCCGTCACGTAAGAGGTTTTTATGGGAGTTATTAATTATAGTTATCTGCCTAAAAGTTGCTGATGAGCTGATGTAAAAATACAGGGTTTTCAAACAGATTACAGCTTATGTGAAGAAAGGCCTTATATTCAGTTTTCACTGGAGACACGTGTCTTTGGTTCCAATAGTCTGAAGTTTATACTGAGTTTGGAGAAATCAATCAATCAATCAATCAAATCACACCAATCATTTGGAAGAAGTTGACACTGAAACTTTCTGACCCATGGCAAAAAAAAATGAAAAAAAGCTGAGCCACGTGGCACCTCCTACTGCCCGCTGATATGGGTGGGAGCTATGGATGCACACTCAGGGACGTCGACCGCTGGGGAATGGAGAGGTTTGTGCACTGCGACCTGCCAGCTGGAGCCTCACTTTTTAAATGAGCACAGTTGGTTGAACCTGCGATCATTTTTGAGGTGGTGCAGCCTGTGGGTTAGGGATTGGCTTACAGACGGTGCCCATATCGAACAGCATGACCTTCAGCCCCCCCCTGGTGACTAATAACCACTGTGTCTGCATTTCCTTCTTCTCTATCAGAGACCTATAGCCCCTTTTGTACAGTGTGGCATTTTCCCCACTGCGGACCTGCACTGACGGCTACGGCATGAAGAGGGCGCTGCTCGCCAAGACCCGAGAGCCTTTGAAGATGACAACGAATCCTGGTGCTCTTGCTGTGACCAAAATAACTAGATTTTTTTCAGATAAACCTCGGCAGGCCTTGTCACTTCTGCACAACGATGCACCCCACTCTGTAATTCAGAGGTTGTTTCTGTATAATCGGCCTCTGGGCTACAAAGAAGCCGGTGGCATAGGAGTTAAGGGACTGCATTTGCGACCTAAACCATCTCGCAGACGGGGATTGGTGACTAAGATCAGTAATGCCAGTGATGCCATTGAACGTCGGACTGTGTGAAATGGTAAGAAAGGATTTTGCGTGAGTCACTGGGTGGCAATGTCTGGTGAGCAGTTAAATGCACTGGCAGTAAGAAGCGCACTGGCAGTCAGCAGTAGGACAGGTTGATGGAGCAATCACATGCTTCTCACTGCATCTCCATCTGCCTCCATCTCCCTCACACTCTGGGGCATCACACCAGCGGCTGGCCCAAGGCATAAGAGAACTAAGTGGCTGCTTAGGGTCCAGTGGCCACCAGGGGGCGTCCCATCTAATCAACCTGTCAGAATGGAAAGGATGTTGACAAATGACAAGTAGATTTATCAGATTTTTCTTGGGGCCCCAAAAAAGGTTGGGCTAGCCCTGATCACACTGGCACCGACTCTGCTCTGACTGAACTCTCTACTCAGCACCCCATGCTCCTCTCTCAGCCAAAACCACAGTTTTTACTATTTTATCCATAAAACTCTTGTTCTTTCACGAGCGCTGCTTGTTAAAAGGAGCCTCCCATCTCTCAGTCTCTCTTCCTCTCTTATTCTTTGGCTGTTTGCATACGCAGCAGAACACAATTTCAGCTTCACTCAACAGGAGCAAAATGCCCAATAAGTGAAATCCTGACAAACTAATTAGGCTTAATAATCAGGCTAGTAGAACAGCCGAGGATGCAAACACCGCCTTGTTTACAGCGGTTCTCACGGGTTCCTCAGATATTCACGCAATGGTGAGATACTGTTCTGCAAAGGTTCCTGTTGCAACAGCAGCAAGTGACCTGGGCTGACCAGCACTCTGACGCCTGGAACACAGCGAGCTGATTTTTGGCCGGCGAAAGCAGTCGGGCTACCGGTGAGAGTCGGCGACTGCCTGAACGCCAGCATGTGCAGGGGCCTGAACACGGTTGGCCCTGTTTGCGCTGCTTCGCCCGATTGAACATGTCGAATTGGCATCGGAGCTACTTGGCAAAATGGAGCCCTCTGTTTGGGGCGCATATCAGCCGTACCGGTGGGGTCCTGTGCAAATTTTCACAATCGGCGAGAGAGGATGGGGGCCGATCGTTCATCGCCCTTTGTCGGCACCAGTTTTCTGCCGTTGGCTTGTTACACACTTAGCTTTACTCAAAACAATGGACTTGGGATGACAATTCATAAAGCTGTTCCCCCCCCCCCACATGCACACAGTAACTGAGGAGCCTGCAGAAAATCGAGCACAAAACACTCAGTCTCTTGACCTGCGTAACATGAGCTGCAGTGCTGGTCCGTCCCATAACACCCAGGCCAACTGAAAGAAGAGGGGGGGGCAATGACAGCCCCCACAAGGGGGCGATAAACCTTTGCTGACCAAACTGGCTAGGAGACTGGAAAGTAATGAGCAGCGCAGGAGTGAGAATCACCGGATAGCTAACACTCCACAGTTGTGCTGGGGCATGACACTTTCTAGGACGAAACCCCAGATGATTCGATGGGCCGCTCAAGCGAGGTACCGAAAAAGTGTCCTGTCACTCCAGCCACGCTTTCTCCAAAAACGCTAACTTCTGCAAAAAAAAAAAGGAGAAAAAAACGACAGTAACTTCCCTGTGCGTCTGGCACATTCAGCAGAAGTGTGGGGGAAGGGTCCGACGGCGTGGCTAGAAGCTCCGGGTTTGTGCTGCCGTGGCGACTGGGGACCGGGAGAGCATCGTTTAAATTGCGGATTTGCAACACAAGCGAAATGGGGAGGGCTGGGGGTGGCGCTGCTTCCACTCTGCCATGTTCAAGCGCATTTAAATACAAGCTCTTCAGCAGATCTCAGCACCGACGACTGCCCTGAACTTCTGCAATACTTCAGGAGCAGCATCTACTGAATTCTGAACCCAAGGCTGCGTGTCAGATGATGATTTTTAACTTTAATTCAATATAAAAATTCTCTATTTTAAACATGGCTAATTTGTACACATGAAACACATTCTACTGACATAATCAGACATGAGATGTACACTGCTTAAACACAGTATGGATATTCAGAATTTCATGATTTTAAGACAGTAGCTACCACCATGATTAAACTGGAGTTTCACTGGCCATGAAAGAAAGGGTTTAATAAAGACATAAAATACAACATAAAAAGTCGAAAATCCAATCTTAATCAGTTTCGTCTCACAGTTATCATGCATTCAGTGCTTCCACAGTGAGCGGGCGTGCGGTTCACGTGAAAACAGCGGCAGACTCTCTGCGATGAGTTTTACGCACGCAGCGTGGAACTGATAGATTGGGGCTAATTCACTGCAGAGCGGGTTTCTATAGAAACATGAAAAGGTTCACTTAAATTCCCCTCCATTCCTCCGTCTGCTCGCGTACGGGGACGCCAGGATGGATTTATAATTAACACAGGAGCGCTAACGAGAAAGAGAGAGAGAGAGAGAGCAGACTTTCGCTGGGCTCTGCCTGTCATTAGCCATGGCCTCTCCTCATTCGTCTTGCTACCTGCTCGTTAGCGTGCTGAGATACCACATTCTCTCTCACATGGGTCAGTCAGCTTGGCGAAACACGGTCAGGTCCTGTAAGGGTAGCTCAGACAGGCTCTTCCTTAATTAGGCATTAATTAGGATGTATTGATGAACATCCAGACAAGGATAATAAATAGAGCCATGTTGACAGTCCAGGGTTGCCAACTCGGTTCAGCCGGCTGGCGGGAGATCTTCAATTCACATTTACATGTATGTAACAGTTTTATTAACTTCTGTAGGGTTTGCAAACTACCCCAACGCTTTTCATGTCACTAATTTGAGGTTTATGATGGAATGATATATATTCGCTGTAAGATTTCTTGCGTGAGCGTGACATCTGAAAGTGTGAGTGTCATGCCAGATGCGTAAGAGCTGGGAACCCTGACAGTTTGGGAAAATGTGACATGCTGGTAGAGTTCAGCACATGAAATCCTCATAAAGTAGGGCAGAGAGACGAGTGTCTGGTCTTCTGGATTAAAAACATCGCTAATAACCCGAAGTTATTTTTTCCTTTCCTCCTTTTCAATTGACAATCACTATCTACCTTGGGGGTTAGAACATCTTCATCTGCGGCACACGGAGTGTAATAAAGTCATACAGTCCTGGTGAAGGACTCCACTTAAAATAACCTCCATGATCACAGTAATAAGCCTGAACTTGGAAATCCAGAGGCGATATGAATAGAAGGTACATGCTGATTTGTCTTCTGCCAACTGCATGTCCTGTGATTATATGTTCACACTGCGATTTTTATTCCATCCAAAAACTCCTGAGAAGGATGTTTATACGATGTCGATATGTATCGCAGTAATACAAGCTGAAGGAGTAACTATGAGTAAACAAAACACTTGAGTAAAAGAAAATAAAAAAAGAATTAGGGAATTGTTTCATTGTTAAACTTTAAATTATACCTTGTTGTTTACAACCCAGCAGTGTTACCCTGATCGCTAAGAATAAAACTATTAAAACCACAAGTTGGCCACGACCACACAGTGTGAACCACAGTTTAGCCCAGTTATAAAATGTGCTGAAATAATGTGTCAAATGTACTGGTAAGCAAATTAAATATTATTAGGATGCATCATCACATACAAATCGGCGGCGTGGTCTACCATGTTTCTGTGCCTCGTCTTGACAGACATTTTTATATGCAGCTTTAACAAATTAACGCTTTTGCGTGCCTATTACATCTAAGTTGCCTCTCCTAACAGTAAAGCAGAGGTATTCACATTCTTACAATCTTCTGTTGTTTTTCCTATGTTCTATTTAATAATGTGTTTTTAAATAAGAGGTTAATGTAGATGTTCACTGTATAAAATGTATGTTGGGAAATATACAGCAAAGCCATCAGAGAAGGGTTG
>JAODJW010000079.1:597317-616987 GCA_026777045.1 Hyperopisus bebe
GGGGGGGGGGGGGGGGGGGGGGGGGGGACAAGCTACTCATGCTACAGCCCACTAATGGGGTGGAAGACCCAGGCCCATGACTGTATAGGTATGGTTGTAACATCTATTAGGGAAACTGTGAGATACGGTAATATTAGCGTGCGGCTCCGCTTAAGAAAGCTCCAGAGACTAAGTAGCCATGTTAAACTATTACTTATTTGCTTAGACATTCTGAATAAGAACATCTGCTTGGCAAACCTGTACTAATTATACTAATTAAGCAAAGCTAATTATGCTATAATTCACAGACGGTAATGAAATGCATGCCTTTTGTCCAGAAATACTCATTTAAAGCATGTCGCTACATAAGTGTCCCGGCAATAAAATAAACTAAATTAACATGAAAAAATTTAAACTGATAGTAGGTTAATGGATTTTAAATACACAAAACCTACAGATACTCTAACTGCCACCTGCTGAAAATGGACAGGGTGGTGCTCTTTGTAGGGCGTTCTGTGGTGTTAATTGAGACCATTCTAGAATGTGCCCCTAAATGTCAGTGCTGAGTGGAGCTGTCACCCTGCTGGAGGGCAATGGCTACTGCAGCCGCTACTCGTCCCCTCATTAGCAAGAAAGTAATTCGCTATGCTGGATGTTACAATGATAAAGAGGGGAATATTAAACAAAATGACTTTGCTTGCATTAATAACTAGAGAGAGCACCTGTAAGGAACTGGAAAGAAGATCTATACTGTGCATATGGAGTTCTAACAATATTTCATTCATAATGCATGCGCTAATGCATGAGGAACTATCATTCTTTAAAAATCTCATGGAATGGGACCATCTTCATTTTCCCCGAATTGCCATTGATGTAGTTCGTGATGCAGGTAATAAAGTTTTATTCCAAAGGAAACTAATGACATTTAATCAAGAAACTGCCTCTACCTAAAAATACCCTCCCCATTAAATTTTTCTTGGGTTGCTTTATTGCACTGGGAGAATTTCAGATTTCTACTTTCACTGAAATGCTAAAATATGCTGACTGAGGAACAGATAAAACTGAGTTATGTTTCCTTTTAAGGTTAATTTTAAATATTTTAAATGCAGCAAGAGTTCTTCAGAAGGCACAGAAAGTACGATAAATATGTTGCGCAACGGTTTCCATACAACGTGTTTAGATGTATGGAAAATTATGTAATTATGTAAAATTAACTTTGTGTTGCTACATATAATTAAACATTAACGTGATGCTTCAACAGTATGGTTTATATGACAGAGTTTCTGTTGCTAATGTGGGACACTCTTCCCAAAATGATGATGCATTTCAAAAGAGACTAAGGAGATTTTTTAAAAAAATCAGACTGGAATAATAATGCGTTTGATCTTTGAAGTCTGACCGGCACTTCATGGAGTTACTGTGAACCAGCTCACTGCTTCTCAGGACTCCCTCAGTGATTTCACACCAGGAAAAGAAAGGACATTATGTGTTTAAAATGTGTATCTGCCTGTTCAATTCATGCTCGCCTATGTGGGGGGTTATATAATTCCCAAATTAGAACTCCACCAGTATTTTTCAAACAAATATTAGGCAAAAGAAATGTTTCACCAGTTTTATAAGGACACATCAAGAAGCCATTAATAAATTATAAGACGACTTTGGCCTGATGCATATTCAACAAGGCAGATTTCAGCTGAAACTAACTGAGATGTGGGCTGAGTTATATGGGCTTTTTTTTTTTTTTTTTTTTTACTTTTTAGGCATTTCTAAAAAAAAAAAAGAAAAATGTTCTGGAAAATAAATCCACAACAAAAACCACTATGCCCAAAGTGAGTACTTGTCCAGGTTTTGAATTTTAAGTGGGCGTTTAAAACAAACTTTAGATAATCAGAGTTTAATGCTATTATGTTACATTATTTATGCTTTATTTACAGTATGTCAATTATCAATGTAAATATATATATAGAAACAAAAATAATGTTCTAATCCCTGGTGAAAAATCATCACCCAGGCCAATGGACTAAAACAGCTGCAAAAATTTCATGTCCAGAAGCTTGCTGTACCTGAAATTCAGTGCAAGTGATCATCATTCATAACATCATCGTAATATTGTCATTTATATCGTTAATATATTGTGGCACGCTGCTCTTTTTGCTACTTGATCTCGGCGCAGTGGCATCAGCTTGTCAAGTTTGCAATTTGTCAGAGTCAGACCTGAAATAAACCACAGCGATTTGTTGAATGAGGACCCATTGCCAAGAGCCTCTACCTAATTATTCTTAAAAAAGCTTTAAACAGCAAGAAGAGAGGTCATGGTCCAGTTTGTACCAGCAGCCACTGGGTATATAATAATTTGTCTATGTGAATGTATAATCGTTCCTTATAGCAATGCTTAATGGATCTACCCCTGATAAAAACCCTATATTACAGATGCAAGACCTTTTCCCCCAAGGAAATCTAACAACAACACCACAAATGGTTTTATACGGTTGAGGTTCACATGTAAATTACAGCTGTGTGAACAAAGAGTAATAATTTTCATAGTCTGTTGATCATAAAAATTAGCCCACCCCCCATATATACAACACTTTATTTCAGGAACGTGAATAAATGGATCGTAGTTTCTTCTCAGAAAACATGCAGCTGAGAAAACAAGGGATAAAAATAAGAAGAAACAGCATCGTTACCTTGAACAAAGTCTCTGCTTCTCTGCTGTGACAAGCGGCAGGAACGTGCCTTTGGCACAGCTCTGGTACGGTTTACTACCCCGAGGTATCAAACAACACTAACATACTCCCAATGGTACAAAAATGTTCATCAGAGTCCAAGGTTAATTTACCTACAGCTAGGGTATAATTGGCAGATCCTTGAGGGTTCTCCCCAGTGATGACTAACTGTACTCCCAAAGGTACAAACTGTTTTTTTTTTTTCTCGTGGTGCAGGGATGCACACGGGGGATTCTCTGAAGAGAGTGATAGAGAAGGTCCATCTCTGGGTAATGATACTGCTTTCCCTTGCTGCTGCCTTCAGGCCTAGAGGACGGTTGGGTGGGTTGGGGGGGAGGGGGGTAATGAGAACGCCTCACTAATCATCAATCACATGACAGGAACTGTAATGCCCTGTACGGTCTCATTTAGACACTGACAGGCTGCCGCAGATACCTTCGATGGCATGGGTCACTGCATCTGTGAACTGCCCTTGGTTGGCACCAAGATGGCCGTGGAAACCAACACTGATATTTCAAGTCAGACTGAGGCAGACATCCCTCGCTTGGGAAGAGCGAGGGGCCGTGAGACAGTGGAGGAGGACACCACCCCAGATAAGGTGACTGAACACAAGGAACGTGGAAGGCATGCAAACGACTGCATGTACAGTCATGTACAGTAGCTCCGTTCAGCTGGCTAAACGGGGAATGAAGCAGTGGTCGAAAATAATGGGGAAAATTTACTCATTACTGCAACGGAATAATTTTTTTGTAAAATCGTACTTAAGGGATTTTAAATAACAGCACTTTTACTTTTACTTAAGCAATATTAAATGCAGGAATTGTAATTTGTTACTTTCTAATCTGAGTCTCTTACAGAGTAAAAACAATATCAGAAAAAGGTCAAAGGTCAAAGGGCCACATCACATGAATTATCACATGACAAAGTGTGAGCGACGATACTGCTTTCCTCTGCTTATTAGTCATGACAACTTGCATTCAGCTGGAAAGCAGGACCATGGAAAGTGTATCTAGTAGACATACAGAGTCAGACTTCTTGGACCAGTCGTCAGAAGATGGATATATTCCCTGGCTGTAAGATAGGGAGCAGTGGCAGGTGGTGATGATTTGTGGGGTTGATCCCTTGTACTTGCAGGAAAGGAGTCTTGGACCCTGTTTTCCTTACATCTCTGTGACCACCTAAAAAGGTTGGTAATGTCAAATTTTCAGATTATTAAAAAACATACCTGCTCATTTGCCTTGCTATTGGTTTTGACTGTTTAATTTCAACTATTGCAATGTAAGAGGGGTGTAAGGGTTCCGATTGGGAGGCACATGTGAAACACAGACACTCAATTCCTGATCTAGCGATTTAAATGTGATTGTTTCTACAGCATCTGAATGGTGTCAAAAATAATGTTTTCTTCTGTCAAAATAAGAGTTTGACAGGGTGACGGTTTAGCAAGGCTGCACCCCGACGATCTCCCATCGATTGATGGCCGTCTCTGACGCACACGTGCTTCATTTTGGAACACCCGATCCGAAGGCAGGTTGCCTAGCAACCTCTGTTTTGGGGGCTATAATTATTGTCTATAAGGGCCATTATTAGCCTCTATATTTGATATCTTTAAGGATCATCCTTTTTCTTCGTAGCTAATAACACGTTCCATTGAGCACTGCTGGGAAAATGCAGTTGATGGATCGTATACGTTCATTATTGGCAACAATGGTTCCACTCTCACGCTGTTGCTTTACTGCTGATTCTCCCACATCACTCCTTACGGCATGGAAGTCTGAACTCTCCGGTACTCATACTGTGCTCCAATGCCATCCATTCAAACAATAAATATTGACTTTTGTGTCCTTTGTATTGTATTTGGGAGTCTGATCTCAAATGCTATTACAAATGTTTTGGGAGATATGTACATTTAAAGTAATGTTAATCGTCGCAAAAACGTAGCGCAATTCAATTCAATCAGTTTCAGGCTGACTGGAGTCTTTGGATTAGTTCCTTTGGTTACTAAAAACCCACTTGGTGACACAAAGCGTTTAGTGGGGGAGGATTTTTTATGAACGCCAAAAGCCACGGGAACCGGCTGGTCGCAGAAACAGATCCGGCGCCGGCCTGCGACCACAGAGTCTCCTTGATGTGACTCAGACACAGCCGCTTGGTCTGGCTTGGTGCCAAACGTCCCCACAATATGAGAAAAACCTGTTATTCTGATGTTGTGGGGACCATTTTTTCTGTAGTGGAAGAAATGGATAAGCTTGGGGTTGGCTCGGGAGGGGGTCTATTTGAGCAGGGCCTCCGTTTCCTGCACAAATGTCAGCAAATAAGATGCAATCTGACTATTACAGAGAGGCTCAGGACCGTTTGGCTGCGGAGCGCCGCATTCTGCCAGACAAGACCAACAATTACTGGTCCTGAGTTGTGACTCTTCCCTGCAATTCAGGGCATGAATTACCCCAGCTGGTAGCTTCAGGCGGCTGGATCAGACCAGGGATGCACTGAAATCACCCCCTCCCCCCAACCCTCACCCCCGAAAGAAAGCAGCACCTCGTCTGTCTTGGGGTGCGAGGGCGAACGACGGGAATCACAATGCCGGATGCGCTGGAGGTATTTAATGCGGCTCGCTGGCCGACTTTGCCTCCAAATGCCTTCACTCTGGCATCCGGTCGGGCCGCTGATAAATTGAATGTTATGCTCCCACTTACAAAAAGCAAAGCGACTTTGGCCATAAAGGCTCGGTTTGAAGAGAAACCCTATGATGTAATCGCTGCCAGCTGCAGAGCAATCGCAGGCAAACTCAGGCCCCCAAGTGGCCCCACAAATGACTGTTTAATCTTGCTCTTGCAGGGGAATCTATTAAGCCAAGAGACACTGCTGCTCCCTGGATAAGGGGAGGAGGGGGTGGCACAGTGAACTTGGCTTGTGCTATTGGGGATTCCCAAAGTGGGGGCTCCCAGAAAGTGAGGATGGCTCCCTAGTGCCGAAGCTGAAAGTTACACCTTCCTGGTGGCTTTGTGAAGGTGACCTTCTCTGGAGTCATCGTGTCGGGCCTCTTGATACGTGACAGTGTAGCTCGCGATGCCGGCGTGCAGGGCTCCCGTCAGGACCTGGTGTTCCGTCCGTAAAAGCTGTCATTTCCGAAGACAAGCACCTGTTTGGCTTGCTTACTCACTAGACGAACTTATATAAATTCAGTGGGTGTCCCTTGTCTACTTCTGCGTAGTAAACTTGCTCGAGAATTTCGCGGCAGGGTGTTGCTGGAATCAGATCCCCAGCTTGCAACCTGCATCCCTTAGCAACCAGGCTGCTGGATGCCTCATAAAATATGCAACGGCGATTGCAAATGAGCTACACTTACAAAACAAAACATGCTCATGCACACAATATAGTAGAAAAAACAGAATAAAAACGATTATTCATGAGTCTGGATGCTGTCCTACACAACACCTTTGATATCCATAGCAATGACTGCTGCATCAGGTTGAAGTTGCCCACCGGCTTTTACATTGCAACCTCGGGGGGGGGGCACAGCATCCTGGGATACGACGTCCTGACTGATGTAAAAGTGCATTTCGCAGATCGATGGAGGGGATACGGTGTATGAGATATGGCAACCACACGCATACGGCTTTCACTCCATTATTGACTTATGGAGGACAAGGCTGAAAATATAGTGACCTGACCCCTTCCTACAGCTCCATTTATATTCCCCAAGCAAAGCCTTATTACAAATTGTCACCCCCTTCCCCCCCCTAGAAATCCCCTCATTTAACAGATGATTTCAGTCCTTTAAATCAGTATTTCCCAATCCAGTCTTGCAGTTAGTCCATGTTTTTCAGGGTTCATACACTTTTTGATCATCAAATTTCCATGAATTTCCATGACTTTTCCAGGACTTCAAGGTAAATTTCAAAGAAAATTTTTTGTGCAACCCATTCAGGGAAAGTGTCAAGTTATCACATGACGCCATAACAAACATGCACTTTGTGTAGAGGAACCAGCTGCTATGATCTTGCATTCGTCCTTTGGATACAGATGTACCTTCCATTTCATGTGATTTTACAGATATGTATGTTGCTTCTCTCTCTTGTTCTGACACACTATCAAAAATGTTTAATTTCCATCTGGTCTATAATTATTAACCAACTAGACTCAATCTTTTCCAGCTATCACCAGATAGAAAGTCATTTGTTTATTCCTTACATTTGCAATAATTACTTACACTAACTACTTATAATAACAGTTAGTGCTAAAAGACTAATTATTTGTGCGTGCCTAATGTGACATAAGCATGATAAACGTGTCACAAAAGAAAGATCTAATTAATGTTAACTTGAAGTATAACTAACATGTTATAGAATGTTTAAGGCTGAAATATCAGACAGAATAATAATAATAATGATAATGCCATAAACAAATGCCACAGTGCACCATGCATGTAAACATGCAGGAAGGATGGTCCTTGGGTGTGTGTTGTAGCTGCTATCATTTGCCTGGAATTATAAGATAGAAATGACTTTATACCCATTGTGAAAGTGTTTATAATATATATTAAATGAATTCCTTCCAGTAACCATTTGAATGACACCGACTTGAATGACGTTAGATACACTTCAAGATAATATTTTATTTCTCTCTTTTGTCACACATTTATAATGCATATATCGAGCTTATGTCATGTCAAGGCTATTTTAATTGCACGCATAAACAATTTGTCTTTTAGCACAAACTTTTACAAGTTAATGATAAATTTACACAGATTGTTACCTTTTATTTCCCTTGTTCCAATTCAGACACATTATTCAGCATATCAGACAAAACAACGAGCCTCTTTGATGAATTTTTTACAAATTTTGAGTATCAGCGGTTACGATTAAAAGCCGAAATAATATCATATGGTAATATGGAATACAACACAAGTGACACAGACAAAAATCCCTTGACCTTTCCAAAACTCTCTCATATTTTTTATTTTCTATAATTTTTCCATGTCTGGAAAACGTGATTTCTTAATTCCATGATTTTTCCAAGATTTTCATGACCATACAAACCCTGGTGTTTGCTACCGGGAGCTGGGAGGGAGCAAAAAATGTGGACTGTCTGGCAGGGAGTTGGGAGGGAGCAAAAATGTGGACTGTCTGGCAGGGAGCTGGGAGGGAGCAAAAATGTGGACTGTCTAGCAGGGAGCTGGAAGGGAGCAAAAATGTAAAAATGTAGGGAGCAAATTGACAGAAACAGAAAGAAACAGAGGCAAGCCAGCGTGTTCTTGCTGGAAAATTATGTTTGATTGATTTAATTACCTGTCACGCAGGAATGTCAGAGTGAGAGCTGATGGACGGTTTCTTAGCACACCATGTAGACTGCACCCTGGACAGCCTTATGAGCCGCCATTTTGCCAACTCAACGTTTTCTCTCCACCAGAAAGACTGATGGAAGTGAAGCTAGTCGCACCTTGGCATCAGGAGGAAAGCACACCGAGAAGGCCCCGTACGACGGCAGGTGATAAACTCGGAGTCCTGCTATACAGCAAAGCTCAGAGTGGCCAGTGAAGCCCAGGCCCTTCCTGGAGCAGGCCCCTCTGAACGGAACCATCTAGCTCTTTCTCTGCACGTTTGAGGACGACTGACTGAACCATGAGTGGCGGACCTCACTCTGTTGATCAAAGGACGAGGATTTTATAGCCCTGACTGTAAAGAACCAAGCATACACCGTTCACTTGATGCCCCACCTGAACTTAGATAGTTTGTTAATTAGTTCAACCCAGAGCGGCCTTATCCCAAGTCGTGCTGGTTGCACTGACTCATTCAGTGTCAGGACAGTCGTCAGTAATGTAGGACCTATTTTGGAGAGAGCTGGCCCTGGAAGTCTGTGTCAGCAGGACAGAGAGTGCAGACAGAAAACCAGAGGGTGTCTACAGACGCAGGCAAGTGTCATGATCGACATCGAGGGACGGATTCCAGTGGGACATATGCGATACAATTACAAACCAAAACGAAACTGATGAAGAAGGCCCGAAAATCACAGTCTTTCTGTGGATTTCTGCAACAATCAGTACATTAAACCCATATTTCATTCCAGAATAAACTGGAAGGATCAAGAGTGACGTCTAAAGCAAGTAACTACAGAGCGATAAAAGTTAAACAAACATAGCTGCAGGAATCTGACTTTTTAATTAGCAGACTGTATTTGCAATGCAAAGCAATCAAGTGTGCAATGAAACCTATGCTGCTTGGTTTGTTGAAGAAACACTATATATTCATCCATCCATCATCTGCTTATTCTGGTCAACACGCACATACACAGTACCAGTGAAAAGGACACGCCAAGCCGCCTACAAAGGGGAGTGGGAGTGTCACATCACATGACCTGGTCACCTGACCTAAACACAGTAGAAGTCAGAGACTGGAGGAAAGATGGCTCAGCACAAACGTCGGACCTCCTTCAGAAAAGCTGGAAAAGCATCCTAGGAGGCTTGCTCATGAAACTGGTGTAGAGAAGACAGTGGGGCAGCTAGTCCCTGGAGCAACTGGGATTAAGGGCCTTGCTCAAGGGCACAATGGTGACCAAAGGATTCAAACTTGCAACCTTCTAGGCCTCGACCCATGGAGCTGTCCTACCCCACCAACCATTATTTTTTTTAATACTTTTTAGGTCAGTGCATAATTCCATACGTTATTTTATCGTTTTGAAGTCTATAACTATTAAAAAATGTAGAGAATAGTGGAAATAGACCTTTCTATGGGTAGGTGTGTCCAAAGTTTTGAATGTATATTTAGTAATATATTTAGCTGCAGAGGCCCCTGAAAGATTACGTCTGTTCCTTTCATTCTGTGGCTGATTTAAGCTCAGTCTGACCTTGGGTACGATCTGTGGATGCTGCTGGAACGACAGCAATATATCCGGATGGCCCTGTCACCCCCTCCCCCGTCAAACGCCAACTCCTCCCACACCCCTCAGACTGCACAATCTCTAGGCCCCCTGCACACTCCCCCCTGCAACGGTTCCTCCCTTTGTTGTGACATTGCTTCAGTTTTGGTGAGATTTGACTCAAAATGAAATGGACCTCCCATCATCACCCTTACAATATTCCAATAAAGTCTGTAAAAGACCCATCGAATACCTGTAAAGTTACTCTCCTAAAATCAACTGCCTAGGGCTGCTACTTCAATTTTGGTGCAATTTGTCTCAAAATGAAATCAGGTATTATCTTCATACATATCACATTTCTGTGACATGGTAGAAATAGCTATCAAAAACTTCTTTTTCGCGTTCATAAGGTCGTGTCTTCTCCAGTCACACTTCCCTTTGTTGCCACTAAGTGGTGTTGCTTCAGTTTTGGTGAAATTTGTCTGTCTCAGGATTTGAACAGTTTCAGAAAATCACCAACACAATGTGTCTGCAAAATTTGAGAAAGGTCCACCAAGTATTTCTTGGGTTATTGTGCTAAAGAGAAAAGTGTCTGCGCTGGTGGCAGACTGGTCCCTAAACCATGTCAATAATACACTGATTCTTCTCAAACTGATGAATGATATTTCTGAAAGTTTTGCAAGCCAGTTCCTTCTTTCCTGGGTGAAGGTACTTATGCATCAGAATAAGCTATAAACTATAAAAAACACAGGATGCCAAAACACCAGAACTGACAACAATCATATGCCTGCCTTTTGTTAAATAATAAATTGGCGGGTTTAAATATTTAGCTAAAAAAAATATATATATATTTTAAATATTTGATAAAGGGCTCCATGCCGACTCACTGGGGGGATGCTGATGTCCCAACAGAAATTGGCCGTGGGGTGGAGGACACGCCTGCAGGCCACTAGGACCTTCTCATTGACTCTTAGAAGCAATAAAGGCATGAAAAGAGAAAAGCCTGGTGTGCAAATTCACAAAACTGTGTGTGGAATACTGGGTGGGGGGGGGCAATACCGCCTTAACACGGTCATTTTATTCTTCTATCCATCCATCCACCTGATTATTGTGAGCATGGTTGCAAGGCTTATCACTGGCACACAGGGGAACATTGTGGACAGGATACCATACTATACCATCAGAGAGCACACACACACACACACACACACAGAGACACACACACACACACATGCACACAGACACACACACACACACACACACACACAGACAGACACATACCATGGCAAATTTAGATGCAAAAAGTAGCCTGATTTTCAGGATATAATGAGAATTATCTAATTAAACAAACAATCGGGCAAAATAATTTACTTTTTTTAATTTGATAAAAATAAGTCAGCCTAATTGCTTCCTTGGCATATAAGATTATAGAATCTTACATTACAGCATTAAATAAGGAAACATTAAAATGGTGGGTCTTTGACAGGTTTATATGATTGCTGTATTTTGGGGTGTTGGACGTGTGCAATACACACTTCTGATGTACATACAGACAGCAGTCACTCCCATTAATTAATCTGAATTTCGACAGTTTCCAGGGGAGGGTAAGATCCACGCGAGGGAGTCTTTCCAAACGGGGTCGACACGCCTTATCACGCTGACGCCTGCGGCCCTCCGCTCTCACGTGGAGCTTGGAGTACCACCACGCTTGGAGGCTAATTTCGACTGCACTGCGTACCCATACAATAGGCCTCTGAATTTGGTGATTAATGGCGAACAGCTTTGCCCAGCTTGCTGCCTCTGCTTGTGCAGGGGCCCTCGGCTGTCAGCAGGGGGCGCCGGCTGTGTCGTTTACACCTTCCGCCTCATATCCCGGCCTCGCGGCACCAACCAGGGCTCCCCGCGACCACGAGCGCCTGACACTAATCGCCGCTTGATTCATGTCGTCTCTGTGCAGAAGCTAACGCCAGGGGACGTAGGGATGGGATGGCGCTGGATCCTATTCCAAGCATTTCGAAGGTGCGTGTTGTCACAGAGCCTTCATCTTTCTGTCACCGCGAACTCACTGGCGTTCGCAGGCACTGCCGGCGTCATAAAAGGAGAAAGTAACGTGCACCAGAACCACATAAAAACTCCCTGTTCCCGTAACGACCTCTCCGAGCTCCCTCCTGACTCTATGGTGCTGATAGCTTCTCTTATAAAAATTAGCTCTCAGTTTCTTCCCTGGGGGATTAAAAAAAGAGTAACGGCATCACCATTAGGGGGCACTGTAAGCCAGGGAACACATCCATGCCCTCTAAAATCCCTCCTTCACTCCCCATCTGATTGGCAGCTTATATTATATTGCAGCGCACTTAGTGTGGGCATGTGTGTCTGGGGCAAAGCCGGTGACATTGCATGCATATTATTTAACGCGCTGAGGGCCCGTGTCGTCCGCCACCTGCGTTCGGAGCTGGAATGTGGACGCTGCAGTTGACCCCATCGCCTTCATCACGTCACCAAGTAAGCGTTTCTGGTTGCTTCAGTCTCCAGCTGGTGATTTTCGACCGAAACCCACTAACAGTCCCCTTTATCACTACAGCTGGATTAATTGCCAAAGGTACGACAGCAGGCAGGACATCAAGGAGTTCAGCGTCCTTGACCATCACGCCACCTGCTGTCCACATGGCCTGTGCGTGATGTCAACTTGGTGGTGGAGTTTCTAAGAAATTCCAGACACTTCTATGCCCTAATTAGGGGGTTTTTGTCTCAGCTCCCCTGGAATCGATTTAGCGAATCGTCCCACATTTTCTATATAGCCCGTACATTTTTTTTTCTTTTACATAATTTGATAATTATGTGCATGACCCCCCCTGCCATTTGGCTAATATTTTATCATGGGATGCTTCCTGTTTGGCGCATTTTATCATCATGAACTCGCCTCATGGTCACATGCTAGTATCTCCCTTAGCTTCAGACAGATATAGGACCTTGGGAAGAAGGAACGGGGGAACAGGAAAGCCACTGTCTGCTACAGGTGACCTGCATGTGCTGGGTCAAAGAGATACCTGCCAGCCCCACCTTCACTTACATGTCGGCAGAGGGTAACTATTCCCTGTGACACTTCTGTCAATAATCGCAAAGCGAGAAACCAGGCTTGACAGCAGAGTTGATTAATAAGAAGACAAACCTCCCTCGTTTGCTGGTTTTCCCCAGTCACCATCTAAGAAGAGTGAGTCTAACTTGTGTAGAGTTGCATCATGGGAAAACAGAGCAGGCTCCTTACAAAGGCTGCCACTGTAAATATTTGTACTTTTCTGCCTTAAAATATGTGTACTTGTGACACTTATATATGCATTTTCTTTTCTTTTCATGACAGGCTATCAAGTCTTACCCATCTGAGAAATACTTCTGATGGTCTCTGAGTTACTATTAGAAAAAGCTATTAACCCATAATTAACTCCCAAGCTCCTGGGTAATCCCAGATGAATCAACTGGAGTAAATAAGCCAAGCTATGCATAAGAACAGTTTGCTAACTTTGTGGCAGCCTCAGGATTTAGGTATGCAGGTCCAAATGCATGTTTTAATCCCCAAACTGAATCTGAGTAGAATTTCCGCATTGTTGTTCTCAGCACACAACATATGTTGGAGGGGTTTTGCCCTGTGCCGCAGTACCCCAACCCTCCCTTTTAAAGACTTATGGAGAAAATCCTTGTTTTGTTCAATATCTTTTTTTTCTACACTTTCTTCTATGCTGTTGTGATTAAGCAGTTTTAACAGATAGAAGATAAAATGTCTGAGACACGGGGCACAAAGTCTCAGGTCTTTGGATATATCCTTTGATGCTTCTGCAGGATGAACAGCAACATTTGGTTCCATCCGCATATCATGTGTGGCCCACAGTGTTACAGCACAGAGAACAACCTCATAGTGCAAACTCCTCGATAAACATGTAGCCCTAATCTTTGAACTCTTTTGCCTCTTGATTGAGACCTGGCTGAACTTCACAACAGCATGATCCACACAAATCAAAGTGGTAAATCAGGAGCCATGCGTTGGACCTGAAATTATATAAACCTCTCCTCAGAAAATCTTGTGTTCCCTAGAAACAGCATCATAGTTGAAAATTTCGCTTCTGTGCGTTTCAGACGAGAATGTAGAGAAAAATTACTTCCACGTCCAATACTGCATTATTAAAGCATCTGTAAATATCTGTTCTTCTGGCGAGGGAATATCATTCTTTCTTTGACAGGCAGAATATGTAATTTAAATTTCCACCCAGCTATCATGCAACTGATATTCAAGGCTCTGTTTCAATAAAACTAAAGCACCCAGGCTGCGTGTTGTTAGGTTTGCAGTACTGGCTCCAACAAGCCTGCCGAGGGCCATTTTCCCTCTTCCCAAAACCACGCTGGTCACTACTGCAGCATTGCGGAATATAGGATGTAGTATTATGTGATTAGTGATTTACCCATCAGCTTAAAGCGACGGTATGTTTGCTTCCTATCTGGAAGCAATGGATGCGCAAACAGAAGCTCTAAAACTCTGGAATAGCAAGGTCCCCCAAGTCCCGCAAGGTTTGCCAAAGTCTGGCAAGAGCCCCCAACGGTCCCTAACGTCCCTCAGGTTCCCCAAGGTCGTGATGCACCAATTAGGAAGTTTGTGCCCAATACTGAAGGCGGATTATTTCAATAACTGACACCGAAACCGATTGTTTGGGAGGTTCTGCTTAGATAAGCTACAAGGGACATTCCACATAAATACATTTAAAAATTAATTCATTACAAATTCCAAAAATATGAAAGAGTGTTTATTTTTGGTACGAAAACACTAGCATACAACAGTCCTTTGAATATCCCAGAAATTCTAGCATACAACAGTCCCAGAGCACTATATTTTATAACTATGTACATCTTATAAACCTGGAACATTTATAACAGAAAGGCTGATCATCAAGTGTGATAAACTCCGTAATTGTCTGAGTAATATTTTTTGATTTTCCACTGTCTGCACTGAATTTTCTTTTGGTATCAAACGCTTGTGTTACTGACAGACTCGTGTTATTATGCAGTGCTGCAGACTTCTTTATAGGAACGGATTTGTTTTTCAGAAACACTTCATACTCCTTCACAGTCTCGCCCTAAGGTGAACAATCACATTTGTTGTGTTGAAATGTTTATTAGGAGAAATTTTAGCAGAGTCATGTTTGCAAAATGCATTTCTAACGATGTCAAAATAATTCCACACAGCTGACATATTTCTAACTGTTTAGTACGTGGGTGTGCAAAGCAATATGGGGGGGTCACCATTTTAAAGAGTAAATATCAGCTCATTTTTAATCATTGACTGATGGCTGACTGTTGATCTATCGGCCGATACCGACAGTTGACCGATACAATTGGGGCACCTCTACATAAGACCCTATATGAGCTTTTTATGGCCACCTAAAGCTATGCCTTGGCCGTTCTCATCTTATGTAGTTATTTTTCATCAGGACTCGATTGTCCACGTAAATATAAGTTGGGTGACTTTGGAAAACAGTGACTCACATCAAAATAATCTTAACTTTATCCGCAACAGTCAGAAATTATTATCCTCAATAGTCAGATATGACCTCTATCATAGGAGCATGAGAACCACTTGTCTATATCCATTTAAACATATTGCCCACCTTCGTTCTTCTTCTAAACCCAACTCTGGCTCTCCAGGACCACAGCCAGTTACGGCCGGTGTTGAGGGTGTTTGTGACAGTCTATTGACACAAGAAAATGATTGAGGTTCAAGGTGAAACGGAAAACAACGCACAAACCAAGCTGACTCTTCAGAAACTCCTCCAGGGGTTTGTGTGATTTGATCATGACAAACATGGTACTAGTTGACGTTACGGCGATGGGTTGGCTTGGTGTGGTCCAGGCTCTGCCAGAACAGCAGAAGGATGCAGCACTGACTGAAGCTATAAATATGCTTAGTGTGAGAGAGTCTGGGGGCCGGGAGGTCCAGCTGTATGACATGTGTGCTAAGGGCGAAGAAAATGGAATCATTGTGAAGCCGATTCTATATTTCCCCAGGAAGGTTCTTAACGCTGAATGTATGAGTGAAGGGTTAGACACACAGGGTGTTCTGCTAATCTGCTTAAATCTGCTTATCTTATGATTGGAGTGCTTAAGGTTCACACTTTCTGATGGACTGCGAATGTGGCCGATGATTTGGGGAACACCATGGATTTTTGGGTTCTGTGCTACCCAATCCAAAAAAAATTGCAAGTTAAGAGCTCGATAAAGCTTTTGCCTTGCCTACGAAAGTGTATTAACAGCATGCTTGGAGTGTTGCAGTAACGGGATCCCTGAGGACACTTCGCATCACCAGCTTCATGGCTCTACACAGCCTCAGCACCTGGTGCCGATTGACTAATGGAGATCCGAAATGCCTTTGGAAAATTGAACTGGATCATGTTTTGATTGCTTCCTTCTTTTTTTTTTTTTATTTCATACTGGGAGGAACAGTACCGCCGACAGGAGAAAAAACACAAAGTGGAAAGTCAGAGCAGAAAGGCTGTTAGGAAACCGCCAATGTAGAGGAGAAGACGCAGCGGCAATGTGGAGGAGAAGACGCAGCAGCAATGTGGAGGAGAAGACGAAGCAGCAATGTGGAGGAGAAGATACAGCAACAATGTTCTTGCTTGTTACCATCCACTCTTTGTAGCCACCATTTCTGCTGTTTCATGTAGAAGTCAGTGCAATAGTGATGAAATGGCAATAGGAATCTCAGATTAGCCAATGAGGAGTCTGCAATAGTGATAAAATGGTAATGCAAATCTCATATCAGCCAGTGGGGGCTTGGTGGCAGTGCTAATGTGGCAATGGGAATCTGCAATCAGCCAATAGGGGCTTGGCGGAAGTGGTAATGTGGCAGAGGGAATCTCTGATCAGCCAATAGGGGCTTGGCGGCAGTGGTACTATGGCAATGGGAATCTCAGATCAGCCAACAGGGGACTTGCAATGCTATTAAATGGGTAATGAAAATATGCTAATGTCTAGGAGCATTTCAGCTGAGAATGACCCAGCATCACGGTTGGGATTATCATCAATTACACTGCTCATTAGGGATTGGGATGGGTTGGACTAAAGTGTAAATCTTCCCAGGATGCAGTGAGAACTAACACTACACCCACAGTCCCCAAAGAAGAGCTGTGGGACAGCAACCTGACACTTAACGAGGTTTGAGACACATGGTATTTCTTGCTGAAGAGCAAAGGAAGGGGTGTGGGCACATTTGGTATCTCTGGTGTACGTTACATTGACATATCAACAATAAATTGGCCAACAGAGTATTTCTGATTCCAGTTTTGCAGATGGTCCAAAGAACTCTGTTCCTTTCTGCGCCCACATCTTAAAAGTGTCCCTAGGCCAAACCAGATCCTCTGAAAAGTTTTTGCGCGTGTCGCCTTTGTTGAGGGCTGTTTCGTTTCACTTTCATCGTGTGAGAGGACTAGGAGTGAAGTGACCTTCAAAGCAAGAGCAGTGAAGCAGCCCTTCAGCTCAAGTTTCTCACAGGGGTTCTGCGCTGTTTACCTACATTGCGGTGTTATATCTGCAACCATTCAGCTAAGCACAGAAGATGCCAAAAAAAAAAAACAGGCTCTGAAGTTTATTAAGGGGGTTTGCGTAAAATGACTTTCCGGCACAGCACCCAGACAGGGATGACAGTAACAGAAATTGATAGGAGCTTTTCGCCTCAGGTTCTGCTGTATTTCTGCCCCCCCTTTAAGGTAAGAGATGTGGTAGTCCAAGCGCAAAGTCAATCCAGTGGAGTGTACCTGACAACCAAGCAAATGACAAAAAAAAAAAAAGCGAAGCTCTGTGTGTTTGTCAAGTTTATAGCGCTTTGCATGTTCGTCTTTCCGTGAAGCTGAATGGGGAGCGTGCTGTGATGTTGGGACAGGCCATGGGAGGAGACGACGGGAGCAGAAGGGCCACAAGACAGGCGTAAAGTGCTTAGGGATGCTCCCATGTTGTAGCTATGAATAAAGCGACCGGCCGTACGGCGCTTCGGGTATCAGATGAATGGAGACTCTCGTACAGCCGTGCATCATGGCTGCTCGGGGTAAGTGGCTCAGTTTGAGAAACAATCCTGACAGCTGGACGTTTAAACGGGAGGACGGAGGGATCCTGGGGGAGTGCTGGCGCGTGTATGCGTGCTGGCGGACCTCGACGACTCAGCGCTCCTCCCCACACCACATCCCACTTATGTCCCTCCCTTGATCAATTCAAGCATCTCCAGCTACAATTATAGAGCATAAGAGAGAACAGGCAAAGCTGCAGCTTCATCGCACTGCCAGGAGAGCCACTGGAAGGTAACAAAGGCCCGCCCACGGGGATCCCGCCCCTGACACACATTGATCCTGAATGGGGGGGGGGGAGGGGGCTCCCATAAGCATGGGTTTGTGCGGAAAACAGAACACGACTCATCTGGGGGAAACTCAAAAGGATTTTCGCAGCAGTGCTGACATGGACGGCGAACAATGCGACTTGCAGAAGGCTGATATCTTCACGCCACAGATGCCAGCCACTGCCGTCAGCCGCCCCCCCCCACCCCACCGCCTGCCGCCACGTTGTCATCTGTCTGCCTTTGCTAAGCGGACAGCCCTGGACACATGCACTTCACGGAAGAAACATGGATAGGAGGAATCTCTCCCAATACCAACAGAGGCACAGGCGTCTGAATGATTAATGCCGTATTTTTCAGCAGAGACGTCCCGCTCAATTCAATCCCACATGCGATCTTGCGGCGGGATCGCAGTCGTGCCATTTCCCTATGTTTCCACAATTCGTCTCCTTTCCTAAAGCTGCGGGCTAGATGGGAGTCAGGAGGTGATAATTCTTATCACTGACAATAAATCATGCAAATTGCATTTGTTTTTTTTTATCGTGCAAGAAACAAATATGAATCATTCACCTGTACAGAAAATACAGAACAGACTAAATCTAAGCCAACCTTTTAAAAAGGGGGAAGGAGAAATAATGAGAGGACCTTAAATGGAGATAAGCATCATCTACCATCTCAATTAGTCTTGAGCCTCTAGGGTCTGTGGGACCTCAGTGATAAAATGCTGGAGTAAATCACTCTGTCTGTGAAGGTTCGGCTTGGTGCTGCGGTACAAACAGGACAAACAAGATCTACGCAAAGCTGCATCCCTTGGAATTAGACATTCCTGCCAATGTTGTGACATGAACCCCCACTGGGATTCATTTCACTGGTGTCTGCTTTCAGTTTTATTGACTGGATTTTTGTATCCCGCTCTTGGGTGACCACAACCTTCTCCGACACCAACTACGATTCCATGTGGGGACAAGACCCACGGTCACTCAGATCCCTCAATTCCCACGATAACCTCTTAGCCCTCTCATCAGGGACATTGATGCCAACTATAATCAGCCTACTCCATAGACCTGGATTTCTGGGCATTCATAGCCCTGGATCACACGGTCAGACCCGGCCACATTAGCTTTCATGAAAGGACACAAAGTGTGGAGTTGCAGTTAATAACCAAAGGTAAGCCTAACTCATCCGAAACAGATCCAAAGCCTGTATAAACAACACTGCTCAAAACCAGACATTGAGAGTGCCTACCTGCATGTATGTTCCTCCAAAGGCAAGTTATAAACTGCACAGCAATTCTACTGCATGAATTTAAAGCCCCTCAGAGTACTGGACATAGATTCACGAAGGCAACAATTTTATGCACATCAATACCCTGCAGTGCCCAAAGCTTCAGGCTCCAGTCAGAGTCATGATGGTGCACCTCTCAGTTCTCATGGTACACCTCTCAGGCCTCATGGTGCACCTCTCAGTCCATGTGGTGCACCTCTCAATCCATGTGGTGCACCTCTCAGTCCACATGGTGCACCTCTCAGGCCTCATGGTACACCTCTCAGTCCTCATGGTGCACATCTCAGGCCTAGTGGTGCACCTCTCAGGCCTCATAGTGCACCTCTCAGTCCTAATGGTGCACCTCTCAATCCATGTGGTGCACCTCTCAGTCCACATGGTGCCCCTCTCAGGCCTCATGGTACACCTCTCAGTCCTCATGGTGCACATCTCAGGCCTAGTGGTGCACCTCTCAGGCCTCA
>JAODJW010000079.1:617087-660099 GCA_026777045.1 Hyperopisus bebe
ATGGTGCACCTCTCAGTCCTCATAGTGCACCTCTCAGTCCTAATGGTGCACCTCTCAATCCATGTGGTGCACCTCTCAGTCCTAATGGTGCACCTCTCAGTCCTAATGGTGCACCTCTCAGTCCACATGGTGCACCTCTCAGTCCTAATGGTGCACCTCTCAGTCCACATGGTGCACATCTCAGCATAACCTTTAACTGCCAAGCTTCACAAAAGCGTCCAGCTATGCGGCTGAATACGTGCAAAGGTGAAATTCATGTGAATATCGATAAGCTCAGGCTGGAACCCAAAGGAGCAGTAACAGCGAAACGGCCAACGATTCTGCTGAAGGCGTAGCCCTGCTGTTTCCACGCCTAAGCAGGATTTGGGGGATTTAGTGGTGACAGAGGAAGAAAATGACCTTCACATGCCCTTCACTGGGTTGATGAGGCAATACCCGTATGCCTCAATGAAATGATATACAATAGAGAGACAGATTCATTACAAGATGTGAAAGCTGTGTAAAAACTTAGAACCATTTAAAGGCACCTGGAAAATATGAAACGAAATAGCTCATGAAGTGATTGAGAAAGGAAGTAACTATTAATTAATCCACTCATTAATGCAATTTTTCACTTGTACGAATAGGCAGCTGATGATTTACGCTATACCCTTTTACTCTTATTAACATGTTCTGTGATTTCTGCAGAATTACATTAATGGTGAAGAAAACTAAAATCCCATTTCTGTGAAAATGTCTGCACTTGGCAAGGTATGATTTACATCAGTATCTTGCAGTGAGAATTAAGCACTGGCGACAGTCTGCATTCTCATATCCACTTTCGTCTGTAATAACCCAAGGTAAAACATTAATATTTCATCCAGCCTCTGGAATCAAATTGAATTTTTTTCTTAACTCATCTTCTGAGACTCTACAGAATAGAAATGCAGATACTGTAACATGCAGCGAGAAGATGGAAGGTACAGACGCCCCTAATTGTGAGAAATAATGTAAAATAGATGTCCAGCTTCGCTCATAACCTCCGTCCATCAGCGGGACTGATCCGGCAGACTGCTGTGCACACGCTCAGACACTCACCACGTCTTCTTGCCTTCCAGCTTTGTAAAAGTGTCTTTTCAGAAATGAAGCAGGTACACACAGAGAGAAGCCAGAAACAAATACAGCAACAAGGCAGCACATTCAGAGAAATTAAAAACAATCTTCCAAGCTACCCACAAGCAGCATCAAATAGAAACATACCACATTCACCTGTGTCTGAATCCAATTATTTTGTGTTATTTTTTCATAATTTATATATATATATATATATATATCCCACACAGCCATGCTTACAATCTCTGTAGCGACCGTGAGCATAAACATCTCTTGCAGTGTTTAACAACATATTGTACAGTGTTTCTTTCTGTTTAACTAAAGTCTCCCAAGTGCTGTTATGTCTACTAAGTGTTCCCTCACCTAAGTGTATCACATCATGCTTTACTCATGTTTGACTCTTTCAGCAGTTCATTGGAATGTAACCCCATCATTAGTCGAGGAGCATCTGTAGAGTAATGAGTATGTCATCACTATGTAGGTTAAGAATCTTACTCAAGGATAGTTGGATAACTCCCAGGATAACCTTTCGGTTGCAAGTGGGATCCTTGACCACTGCTAGCTGGTAGCATACACCAAAAACACCCAACTTAATGACTTACAGTACATTGCAGTGTGGAAGCAGTGGTTTGATAACTGCCTTGCAGGTCAGTAGGAATGGCTACTGAATTAAATTCCAGGACCTGGAAGTACTGGGGAATAGCGAGAGAATGTTTGGTCTATATAACACCCTGCCTGCATCCTGGCATTCCTGCCATTCTCCATTGGAAAGTGACCGTTTCCTGGGATATCTGTTGTCCAAAGTGGCCCCTCTCAGCCTCCTGCTCGCGGGGAACAAGGAGCAAGCCAGTGCAGGACAAATCACCTTTGCTCTGCATCATGGGTAACATAATAAGACGTCAGTTTTGGGGGTAGAACCAAGGTTAAAAGGCTTGCAGCTCCACTGATGGCTGATTTAAATTGCCTGGCATCGATGATTTTTGTAGCCTATTGATTACATCTACTGCAAATTCCACCAAAACCCCTTAATTCCAGACCCACCCCCTCACCTAATTTCAAAACCGATTCTGTTTCACTTGTTGCACCAAATTTGCACTGAACCCGAAACTGTGAATTTTGTGTCATTACCCGCCTACTAAATACACATTGGAAATTCATATAATCTAAATCTTACCATAACCTAGGCTAATGTAGCCTGTGTGGCCATACTAGCCGTTGGTGGTAGCTAAAAAGGTCACGCTGCAGACTGTCAGCGATTGTTCAGCTATTATTCGTCATTGTAATTTCATCTTTATTACAATGACCGAGCAGTAGCAGACACAATTGTTCCATTACTTGGTTTATGTTGGCCTCAGCTGGAGCCTGGAATAATTTGGCTCGCTCCGGGCCTCGCCCGCTCTTAGAGATGGGCCTGACTATGCAGCTACATAGCCATTAGTGATAAACCTTCACACTCCCAGCCTGCAGCGTCAAGAATGGCTCATAGTTACTGCTCTGTTGCCATGGGGGATTATTCTCACAATGCAGCATCTCATCTCTGCATTTTCCCAAAAGGCTTCTTCCCACAAGTTCACAAGCCTAATAGCTCTCGATAATGGGCCCAGGAAAACCGTAACACCGAAACACAGCGTCAAAATACTACAGGCTCCTCGTAACATCATGGTAAACCCTTATCATACTTCCAATTTAATATTATTCCATCCATTAATCATAAACCAACAAAACATCCAAAAGTCCTGTCAGGAATCATTATGGATTCACGAGACCTTACTTTAACATGCATAAAAGTGTCATATCCATGCTCCTGCATCAATCTTCCTTAAAAAAAAAAAATCAAAAACCCCAAGTGCCCTTTTGACTTCAATGCCTCTAGGCATAAAGTTCAACCTTTGTCAGCCCGTCCATCTGAATTGCAAAGAGATTTCCACTGCAGTCTTAGCATAATTGAACTAATCAAGAGTAAAACTAAAGGTTTAACCTAGTTTTTAGATAACACGAGTAAGAGAAAGATAAAGATCAGAAAGCCCAGCAAGCGAGGTCTCCAGGACGGTCATTGTGAGCACGGCTGCTTCAAAAGGCTTCCTCGTGTTGTATTCAGAAAAGGCAGAATCAGAAACCTTCAATCGAAAAAAACAGACAAAACAAAACAGCTGACCTGCCCACTCAGATCAGGTTAGTCATTTTTATAACTGGTTTTCACAGGTATAAATCTGTTGGAAACAATACTTTGAGACTGCTGTTGAGTTTGCAATAGGTTAAAGCTGTCTCTTTTCTGTAGGTTGACACGGTATTGACTGGAATAGTACACAGTACAGCAGATTTATTATATTCTTTATACCAGTTAGATTAAAGACATAACCACAACACTCTGCCATTAGAGTTATTTCCTTTTGTTCATGTGCAACACAGTATCCTGCAGTGGAAAAGCATTTTACTGGTTCCTATTGTGGGTTTGTTAAAGTGAGGCAGAAAGGGTCTCTTTTCTCCTTACTCAAGGGACTACAGGAAATTACTGGTGGGAAGAAGCAGTGGAGTTGGTTGCGAGGGAGAATGACAAGTGCAGATCAAAGGGAAGCAAGAATGTAAAGAGCTGGCAAGATCCTTCATGACTTGTGGACCCCTAATCCAGCCATCAAGCCACTTGATCAGTGGAAAAGGGTTCTGGGTAGGGGGTGGGGGGTGGGATGTCACTTCTCCATAAGTACATGAAGTGGCCCTCTGCATCATCTTCATTTCCAGCATGCTGGTCCACCACCTTCCTAACATTCCTCTGAATGGACCCCAGTTCTATTGAATGCTGATGGTCACTTAGCCAGAGGGACGATAAAACCAAGTCCAAAGGAGCTGCTCACCTCTCCACCACTGAAGGACAACAAACCGCTCAGGATTAGCTACTAACAGAGTGGATGAGGAGCATCCTGACAAGCACCCTTGGTAGTTCCTTGGTCCACAATGCATTGTGCTATAATAAAGATCCTCTTTCCTTCTTCTTTATGAACATAATGGATAGTAGTTAACCAATCCAAACATGCAGACCTCCATGTACTGAGTACAAGTGTGTGCTGGCTTATAGGTCCATTTGCCTTCTGGCTGTTGTGCCTCTAACCGTTTGTGGCACTCTGATGTTTCAGAACATTAACAAAGGCTGCCAGCAGCATCCCATTCTGACATTCCGTGGTCTTTGTTGGACAGGTGTCAAGTACTGCAATTCCATGCAAATCTCATTTGTCTTCATCTCAGCTAACATTTATGTACTAACATGAACATTTGCTCTCCTGATTAAAAATCCCAGCAAGTCTACACAGTTGCAACAAACTCTGCATCTCACAAAGGGCAAATACGCTCTTAGTCAACATAATCACATTTCTATATATTTCACGGCTTTGCAAAAAAGATCCAATTGATGGAAGACCATCTATCTTCCCTGTGCTGCTTTTTTTTCCATTTTTCCCTCTGGAGTCACAGTTTAATTCTGAATTAAACATCCACACAGTATTTAGTTTTTTGTGCACCAATCTCTGTAACCCCTGGACGGCCAATCAAATATGAAAGAAAAGCAAAAGGAGAACCAATGGAAAGAGAATCTATTGGACAAGTTCTGTTTTCTAAACATCACAGGCATAATTAAATACCAAAGCTTAAGGGAATCTCTCCCACCCTCCCCAAAATGATCATTTTCTCCCATGTACTCTGTCAGCCAACCACGATGCAGCACTTACCGTGGCGTTATGGCTGATATAAATGCGGTTCTCACATCTGAGCAACAGCCTGGATTTACTCGTCTCTTTCCACAGTGCGTTTTATGTCTATCTTCCTGGGCCTTAATGGTGTCCCGCACTTTCCAGAGGAATGTAGCGTCGCTGCTGCCAGCGTTCATTGCACTATAAATCAGCCATATTGGTCCATAAAACAAATCCATGCATGACTCTACAAATATTAAGAGCGGGGGGGAGACAAAAGCAGAGGAATGCACAGGGGGGTGTCTGTTCTCCAGGAAACAAGCAAACCTTTTGGAAAATCCCCCATATTACTGGCCTTGATAGACATGGAACCTGACATAAAACCAGGAACCTGACATAAGACCAGGAACCTGACATAAAACCAGGAACCTGACATAAACCTATGTAGATAAAACTTTAGATCATGTCAAACTCAGGAAGCTGGAGAGAGCAGAATTACACCCCTGCTATTTAAGAGGCCAAGGTCATGATTATCTGAGGCCGGCAGGAGGCTGGTCAAAGACTCGTATGAAATCAGTGTCGCTGGAGGTTAATCATTTCTCACACAGATGGCCGCGGCCAGTGCCTGCCTGAAACTAACAAACCGAGTGGCAGTGCCATTTTCTACGCACCACTGCGGTTTTAAGGGGGAGTCACGGACCCTAATTTGTCCATATTACTGATTGCCAGGTTTCTCCTGCCCAAAACAAGCCCCTGACTCACAGCGACTTCAATAACCGATAACATAAACCAACACTGCCACTGGCAGACTGTACACTGTACAGTGCAGAATCCCAAATGCTAGAAAAATCAGGGAGATTGTGTGTAAAAAAATATGCAGGCAAAAGTCTTTCACACACACACACAGAAGTCAGCCTGCTGTGCTTATGTCTTGCAAGAGCTTCCCTGGTCAACCACAAGTGATTGTGAAGTGGAACCATTCGGGAGCTATTTTACTTGCGGAACCTGATCACCCAACATCAACACCCAGCCTGAATGGCAGCAAATCCCACCAGTGATGTTGCAACATGTAATTGAAAGCATTTCCAGAGCAGCAGAGCCTATCATGGCAAAGGCAGACCAAATTCACATTAATAACCATTTTCACGGTAATACCTATTTCAGAATACGGTGCTGGACAAGTTGGTGTCCACATACTTTTGGTCATACAGTGTATCTTTATCTGTGTTGATCTCAGTAAGACATACTTCCAGTTCATCATTGTTACAATTGACACCGAATCAATGCATCTGATATTCCATTGTCACTAATTAAAGTTGGTCTCGATTAACTTGTGTGGTAAAAAAAAAATGTGGGTGCTTCTTTCCAAAGAACAGTGACATATTAGAAAACAGTGGAGGCCAATAGTTTACATAGAACTCAGCTAAAGGCTTTCAGACCCAATCTTTCATAACCCCTCACAGGTCATGTGACCATACAGTCAGGGTATCTACTTCACTTCCAAAGGAGGTAACACCAAAATAATAGCTAAGAGATATTTATTGCAGCATGTATTTGATGTATCAGATACCATGTCAGACTATGGCGTTAGAATTAATTTTGTTAGTATTTGGTGGCATTGCCCTTTTAATTGCTTAATTTGAACCAAACGCTTTGGGTAGGTTTCACAAGCTCCTGACAATATGCTGCTGGTATTTCAGCCCATCTCTCCCAGCAGAACTAGACTCTCTCCATCAGACACACTTTATCAGTTCTGTCTGTGAATTTTTAATGGGATCCGGGTCTAGGCTTTGTGACGGCCGCTCCAATAGTTCCGCTTTGTTGTCTTTAAGCCATTTTGCTACGCATGTCAAAATGCTTGATTACAATGTTTAATTCTTGCTAATGGTACTCAAAACTTCAGACGCAGGGCGCATTTTAAAATTAACGGAAAGTATAAAATCAAAGAAATTGCGACACCCTTAATTTTACTTTTTTGATTGCATTCACAGATTTTTATAAAACTGAGGTTATCCAAATGGGGACCTCAAAAGAAAGTAAGGAAATTTCAGGTTTTACTACACTTTGGGGACAATTTGGTCCTCAAAGGTGATCTATGCAAACCAACACCAATACCAAAAGTATAATGCAAGGCTCGCAGTGTATTAACTATGCATTTGTACACGGGCAATTTTGAACTAACGACTGGTTTACGGGCTTAGCAATGGACAATTTTTGAATTAACAATGGCGACTTGGGTCACATCAAAGCAAAATGTTTAATTGGTAAAGGAAGAAAGTTCTATTATTAAATGTGCTTTTGGTTCACAAATGAAACTATGATGTCTTTAGGTACAAAGGTGTAAGCCAAACGTATAGTAACTACACGGCATAAGCGGGTTAATGCACTTCAAGTCATGAATTATATGTTTTTAAGTGCACTCCACAGCGACCGCTTTTCACCTCCTGCTGTGCGTTTAAAAACGAAAATTGCGAGGCTTGATGTGCACAAACCCATACTCAATGAACACACTAAATTACTGCCATTTTTTTTCTTCTCTCTTTTCATTTCTGGGATGGACTGACCCTCGTGATCAGGATAAGTTGCACAAGATGGGCGGGTGCATATTTGCATCTTGTTTTTTTTTTTTTTTGTTTATTACCAGAATTTTATTTCAAAACTATTAAAACCATTGTCCAATGCCAAACAAAACACATGAAGTGTCCTAGGAGGATTACTCATTCTCATTATACACACCACAAATCCAGAGAGAAAGAACGGTATCGCCGTGAGTCCAAACTTCTCCATCAATTTCCTTCATAAAGTAGCAGGAGGCAAATTCCTGCAAGTTCCCATCTTTCAATTAAAAAAATAAATCATCGTAAATTGGCGAATAAGCCGTCTCACTAATCTGTCATTATCTCAAGCACACAGTTGCGGACATTTAGGGTTTTTTTTTTTTTTTGTACATCATGGCCTTTCTAGCACATTCTGTCGGAGGACTGGATCTCTGCCGGGCCGATTGCACCGTGGCCTCTGCCTGAGTGTCTCTACGACCCTGGCGAACAGCCCCTGATCAATCGACTCACAGCAGGTCTCCTTAGGAAGCGATGCCGGGCCAAAAGCCACCATTTAGAGTAGCAAGTGAATCACAGCAGGCGGTAGGCGGTTTGCAAACCGAACCCCACTCATCACGCCCCGAAGGCTTGTCTGATCAGACGTCTCAAACGCAGAGGACCCAGGCCCTGTGAGCATCTCACACACTCTCTGGACGATTAGACAGGCAAGCCGCTACATGCAGCCGGACATGGCTGCAATTATTTGCCATTCGCGGTACATCGCAGCACCAGCGCAACGCAGACGGCGCTCCTGCCAAAGCGACAATATGCGCAAACACTCAAAGTGTCCAAACTGACCCGGTTCCCGTCGGCACGCGCATAAACAATCATCTCCCCTTGCAAAACAAATGGTATGGAACTTAAACACCATATGCGCAGTTTCTTTTTTGGGAAGAGGAAGGAAGGAAAAAAAAAACTTGTGCAAATTAACATAAAAGATTTGCATTTGCAAAAAAAGAGCTGATTCTTGAGCCCAGAAATTGTGAATCGATTCTTTACAGAAGGCAAAGTTGCAGAGAGAGTCACATTCCTAAATGCATGTTTATACACACATTCCAGGAATATGCCCCAATAATTTGATTTTAAATATCTGAATAATTCTTTGTCTACAGGTTAGATTTCCAGGATATAAACAATTTAACCCTTACCTGTCCCAGGTCTACTAGCAGCCTTTTGATAATGATGATAAATAGACAACCCAGTATCTTACCTATCTGCATCTCCATGGTGATTATCTTGTTTTCTGAAGGAAACAGAATCTTCGGGGGTCTGTCTGTCAAAGGGGCTGGGAAGAGACAACAGACAAGCAAATGTTAGTTGACCACCCGTAAGCGTATACATACACATGGTCCAACTTCAGCTGCGAGAGAACAACAACACAGTGCAAAAATAAATGTGCAGATCTCAGAAGAGGGTTTTGTATCTGTTCCAGCGAGAGATGTATACTAATAATTCAGAGCATGAACAGATTTAGGGAGCAGTGCTGTCTCCTAACCTGTGAAATGAAAACATTTTTGTCTTTCTTTTTTATTGCATGAGGGCATCTGCCACCGTCAGCTCCGTGGACACGAGCCATCGGAAAAATAAGACAGGAGCATTCGGGTTCCAGAACATTCTAGCGCAGTTCTGACCCACTGACTGCAAAATTGGGCCTGTGGAGAAGCAGGAAGGCGAGAGGCGAGATGCACACACAGGCATGGGGCCTGCAGGCACCTGCAGAACGTTGCTCCTAAGCTGAGGCACTACAGTGCCTGAGAACTTCACAGAAGAGCCATTTTGGCACAGAAACTTGGGCCGAACCGGGTGCCTCGGCAATTAAGAAGGAGCCCTGGAACAGGCGGGGAGTGGAGATGAAAGCCAGGTGGCATTTGGCACACTCACAGCACCAAGAGGCACATTTCCACATACTGTAGCTGTAGTCTGACTCCTTCATCACTAGGAATACACTAGTAGCTCAAGTTAAAATGGGTGCATGAGTGTGTGTGTGTGTGTGTGTGAAAGTCACTGCACTGCATGTGCATGCAGCCTTATTAATGGCCCTTCTGTTATTTTATACTCGGGACAGTTCAGATCCCTTTATAGTACTGGAGCACAACCTTTCAAGGATGATTGTGCAGTTGCAATCTCCTGCTTTTTAACCCGGCGGAGTGGGGAACGGAAAGTGAAAAAGCTCCAGGGCCCGAAGACGCGCTCGACATCACAAACGCGTCAACATGCACCGAGGAGTGCGAGTGAATCATCGGGGGCGACCGCAAAGTCACGGAGAGACTCCCAGAATGGAAACCAGTGTTTCACAAGGAAGATGCGAGAGTTCCTACTTAACAAGCAATCATCTGTCGACCACACTGCCGTTCCATTAACCAAGCCCTATTTTAACATGCAGCAGGAGTGCTGATGACAAGGGGACACGATTCTTTTTCCCCTTTCTGAAGTAAATGTGGAGAGTCAAGTGGGAGACACACCCCAAAAATTCTTCCTTGCTCTTCATACTCAGTGGTAAATTGGTGTCACCTGATTTTTTTAAGGCAGTGAATAGCCTGAAGGACTGACTGTATTTTTTTCCTCTACATTACCATGGCAGAACAAATTCTTCCCTTTCTTTCTCAGTCATCAAAATGTGAAACGTGTAAAAAATATATATATATATATATCCATCGTCGCCATGAAAATTCTCTCGGTCCTTTGCGCCCGAGAAAAAGTGCATCGTTAAAAATTCATGAAATAAACAATCTGCGTGACGTGCAAGCTGCTTGTGTTCGGGAAATAATAAAACCTGAAGTGAGATCGAACGCCATCGGCTAGCCGTCGCTGCAAGGCGGGCGATACATCTTCGTCCACGGTTTCAGGTGGGACATAGTACATGTGGAATATTCAGCATGGAAGGGATGCGAATGGATGCAATATCAAAGACTAGTGTTTGTTTGGAAGTAGAGGTCGAAAAGAAAATTGGATGAACGGCTTGGTGTCTTTTTAAACACGGTGCCAGTGGTTCCTCTGATGTAGGGGGTGGGGCTCCACTTTTGGCCATATTTGTGTCAAACTTGCTGCTCATTTAGGATCCTGGTGGGCTCCTCGGGATTAGAATGAATGCCCAGTGCCCATCACAAAGGGTTGCCTGAGGATGAGGACAGTCCTATTATGTTCCAGGAACGGCAGCTGAGTTTTGGAGAGTGCAGTCCGCACACTGCTTTGAAAAATAGACTTGAGGCCACTTGGTCATATTTGCGGTGCACTTATGGACAAAAAGACATCACTGGCAGCACACTGTCTCCTCATCTGCATTGCACATCAATACTGATTAAGCATCGTCCATAACAAATGGCAGGTACTTAGAGAAGCTCTCAGTCAAGCCATTAATTAGGTCTTTTCTTTAACATGTCATTAGAAAGGACACATGTCTGTAACCCTTAATAGCAGTAAAGGCCCCAACTCGAGCTGGGCTTTTACTGTATGCATCTTCTCCTGTACTTCTAAAGAAACACAATTGTAGACTTAAGATCCTTGGAAGATGTCTGATACACACACACCCTTCTTAAGGGCATCTCATCTGAATTACTGCATAATTGAATAAATCTGCAGACATTAAAAATACTGATGAATGAGGTCCTGTGGACAACTAGTTTCAGGTCAGTGCAGTTTGGATTATGGATACATCTTCAGCCATGACATGGAATAGAATAAAGATCAATCATGGTGCCTGCCAAAGTCATTTCTGAGAGGCTTTCCCGTTCTTCCTGGCTACGTGTGCGTCAGACGGGTGATGAAGGCGAAGCGCAGGGGCTTAGCAGAGCCATTTATCTTCCTGGGTTCTGGATGGAGGAGAGACGTCCTGTCATGTTGCAGTCAAGGGCCCGATTTGTGGTCAGTTGCACCCCCACATGCCACCACCTCAAACCAGAAGGCAATTAATCTCCCACAACCCCCGCCCTGCCAATCCCTCAATCATGAAGGAGGACGAGAATATGCCAGAACAGAGCCGATGCAATCACTTTAATTGCTGCCCGATTGGTGGTGGGAGGTGGGGGTGGTTGCTTCCTGACATTTTCTAATTAATATGTACTAGTTTTGAATATGAATCATTGTAAAAATGAAAGGGAGATCTTAATCGGCTGGGAGAATGGGGGAGTGCAGCATGGGGCCAGCCTACTGGGGAACTTAAGACTGAATCTTCTGGATAATTCAGGTCCAGAGAGTCATAAAGGGTCACAGTGACAGATTACTTTGGTTCAATGTAATTATTTTGGTTGAATCAAAATCTTGGTCTGGACTTTTACTCTGTGGACCTGAACTGCCCACCTCTGCGTAAGAGACAAGCAAATCTGTGAACAGTGGGTCAACGTTGACTGACGCCAGTAGGGGGCACCTCAGACATGGCTGGGGAAGGACAACGAGAGGCCTAGCAGATAACTGATATCTAGAAAACAGAAAACAAAATGGAAAAGGTATTTGCATGTTCTACACAGGGTGACTGGCATGCAAACTGGAGCGACACACTGAGTTAGGAAGGTGGAGATAAGCAATATGGCCAATGTCATAAATCCAAACTCGAGTGGAAGGCTCAGTAAACATTCCTGTTAGCAAGGAGCAACTCATTAAGAAACCAGCATTATGTTAATTACCATTAATCATTAATTACTGCAACCCAGAGGTGTAATATTTAAAAAAAAACTACGTGAAACGTAACCGTCCGCCAAAGCGATCTGCTCCATGCATGCTGTTGCTAAACAGGAAAAAAGACCGAAATATGCTTCGCAAAAAGCTTCGTGGCAGTTTCTGACAAGCAGGGATTTCAATCAGAGACAGATGTGATTTGGAGCAGAAATAATACAAATGGCAGAATAAATGAGAAAACTGGAATTTAGAGAGAAGCTTGTAAAATGTCACAGAGAGGAACTGAAATGCACATACAGTGATGCAAAGAGACCAACAGTGCTGGTTAAACTCTACAGAAGAATATGGACCTGTTCTGTCCAGTGCAGAAAAGCAGAATTATTTGTCTGCTAAGTGGAGGACCATTGTTCTCAGAGACTGAACGTTTTGCCAGGCATCTACTGAGATATTTGGGGTTCTGTGTGAAGGAGAGTGGTACACACCCACCTGGAAATCAGCCTTTCTTGAGGACAAACTGTCGACAATTGCTCTGCCATTAACGTCAACACCGACAACCTTGATACAAGGAAGCGCAGTTTCAACCCTTCTGCAGGACAGGAAGTCCCACGGTAATTATTTTTATTGTAATGCCTTATTTGTGAGCAGTTGCTTATTGGATATTGGCTCCCCACACAATCTGTCTTGTCTTCTGCGGCTAATTCCATGCCTCCTGTTCTGGTCGCTCAGAGAGTCCTTTGCAGGGTCATCAAACCGAATCACATGATTGGAGGTTTGGCAGGAGAATGCAGTTTTATTTGGGGCCTGGTTTCAGGGGTAACAGGAATCTGATGGGGCAAAAATAAATCACAATAACGAATATTAATAAAGAATCATTTTAATGGTTGCTAAATTAATCGCGATTAACTGAGTCATGTGGCTGAAGGGATAATCAGTAACGAGAAGCGACAGCATGGGGCCTTGGCTCCCCCCACAAGGGTATGAGTCTGGCCTTCAAAGTCCTTCACAAAACCCAATTACAGACTGAAAGCAAGAAAGAGGGCAATGAGAGAGAGGGTGCAGACCTCTGTCAGCACTGTTCTGCTGACCCACAAAGGAGAGGTCTGGAGTCCAGAGGTGAGAGGGCAGTTCTCACACACACACACACACACAGAGACACACACACACACAAATCAGGTCACAAATACCCCAGCAGAAAAGGTTTTCTGTGGTTTGGCGGTTGGATATCAAATCCTCTGGAAGCGTACCGCGTGTGATGGCCTTCAGTGTAGCAATGAATTTAATGCTCATTGACTGCATTTCATTTAAGACCATGTGAATCCGCCCACACCTTATTTTCAAGGGAGCCACTATCACAACACACTTAGCTTTAAGTCCAGCACTTCTGACATCCACATGATATTATACTAATGATACAACAAAGCATTTGTTTAGCTGCATAATCAGCTGCATTTTAGTGAATACTGGGTGGGGGTGGGCTATACAAAAACCACTGGAGATATGTTAATTTAACTGTAGGTAGAATTCTTCATTTGAATGTCACTATGTGGCAAAATGCTCTTTTGAATGTGGCTCAACTTCCCTCCATAAGACTCATGCAACGTGAGGTATTATATATTTTGCTGAATGTGTCAGACTTCTGATGAGCTGTGATCATTCATCCGAAATCCAATTTCTGTTCTGGAGCTGAGGCTTCGTGGATTATTCACGCAGATTATTTAAGGTGAGAGACGGCGTGTGAACAGCAAACTGATGACACTGCGAGGCCTCAGAGTTCGGATCACTGGACTTTCAAAACGGGGTGGCTTCTCCGATGAAATCTAAGACGGGGGAAACCAAATAATTAAAGCCTGACTTGTGCACATAATTTGGGTCTGACTAAATTTCATGCATGCAACAACGGCAGGCAGCCCAGCACATGCCGACTGCACAAACCCAGTGAAAACCTTCCCTGTCTTGAAAGCTTCCCGCAAGTTAACATTTAGAAGCTGCTGCTTGCTGTATTTATAGAGAGACACAATATTTCTGGCAGAGCAATAGCATTGTGGTTAAGTACATGAACTTGTAATTTGAAGGTTACCCGTTGAAATCCCTTGAGAAGCGCAGTTACAAAAGCCTTCAGCAAGATACTTAACTGCAATTGTTTCAGTAACACAGTGCTGTAGAAACTGTGAATTGCTTCGCACAGCAGCCCTATATGGCAGAGTGGAAAAAAGGCAGCTTGCTTAAAAGTGCTTCGGTTTTAAAAAAGTTCGCCTAGAGTTTGAGACAAAGCCCTTTAGTCATCCAGGAGAAAGAAAAAGGCGAAAGGTCCTCTGGTCAGATTAAGCAGAAATTGAACTTTTGGGCTTCATGCAAAGAGTTATGTTTGGCACAGGCTGAACGCAGCAAATCACCCAGGTAACAGCATCCCTGCAGTAACGCATGGGGCTGGTACAGTAGCATAATGCTGTGGCGTTGCTTTTTCTCAACAGGGACCGGAAAGCTTTTGAAGACTGAAGGAAGAATGGATAGTGTAAAATATAAGCAAATAATGGAGGAAACCCCATTTCACTCTGCTAAGACTTCATCTTTCTGCAGGACAATGATCTCAATCACAAGACTACCGTGGAGGGGCTTCAGAAGAAGGAACTCAGTGTCCTAGAGTGGTCCAGATCTGAATCCAATTGAGAATCTGTGGAAAAGGCTGAAGACTGCTCTCCACAAGTTACCTGCAAGCAACATGAGAGCTTCAACAGATTTCCCAACAAGAATGGACAGAAAACTGCATAGAAAAGCGGCAGCCACTTCTCCCAAAATGATCACAGCTGTCAATTCAGCTGAAAGTGCTTACCACAAATATGGAGAGCCCTGTACCTGAGTAACAGGACAATCATGAGGACGTGCAGGCAGAATGAGGACCTCCTTATAACATGCCCAAAGATGCTTCATTTTTAGTGCCCCGTTTGTCAAAGCCGATCCAGTGACTGGTTCATCTTTGCAGCAATCAGAGATGGAAAGTCCAAGATCAGAAAGTACAAATCCAGGCCAAGATTTGGTTTCAACCAATGACCTGAGTACTCTGAGTATGCTCTTCATTAACAAACTCCTAGAAAGAGACCGAAGATATTGTGTCCAAGCTGTTAAATTTATACTCTGCCAGTTAAATGTGTTTTTAAAGAATATTGCCCACCAGATTTTATCTACGTTAAGCAATGACAAGTCCATTTTCCTTTAGAAGTGCAGCTACTGCGATGGGTTGGTGCCCCATCCTGGGTTATTCCCTGCCTTGCACCTCTAGCCGGTGGGATAGGCTCCAGACCCCTGCATCTCTGCAAAGGATAAGCGGGTACAGAACATGGATGGATGGATGGATGGATCTGTAAAACTAAACATGCTATTACTATTGGCAGTTGACTGAACATGAAACAGAGTCTATGCGTGTCAGCGACAATTAAACTGAAATATGGCCGACTAGACCACTTAGAGAAGTTCTATATGCGTCTGAGGTGTCCCTGACAGCAATTTACTCCACTGACTCCTCAAACAATATTAAACATATTTTTAGGGTGTAAACTCCTTAAACTCTGACAGAAGCACTGAAACAGAGAACTCAAGGCTCAACCAATCCAAAAGCCTATTACTGAAACTGAGGTTGTGGTCCCAATAAAGCAGCCCCCCCATAGCCTCCAAGATTCCCTTCCTAACCCTAACCCTAACCCTAACCCCACTGAGCTAATCTTTCTAGTTACATCCAGCTGAGTTTCATTATCTGAGGTGGCCCATTGAAAAGTGGACGACCACCACACCCAAGACCTGTGTCACTGTGCCGGGTTGCGATACTTCTGCCCCAAACTGCCTCCTAATTACCTAATAAGCATAATAGGAAAGTCCTACACACAGTGTCTATGGATGGGTTTTTAATAGGGGGCATTTAAAGCCTCTATTGTTACTGATAAACACCTTCATCCAATTTCATTATAATTAATGTCATACCTTTTTATTTGACCTCTAGTAAAGAATAAAGTAATTAAAAGATTACAAAGAAACTCAAAAAGAAACGCAGGCAAGTATTCTGTGGTATAGAATCGACTGCACACAAAAAAGAACACTGACTGGATTCCAGTATTCCCAAGCAGTCTGAAATTTATACGCTTCTAATCTTTTTTTAAAATCTGTGTTTCAGGGAGTGCTTTCATGTTCTCCGTGATCACACACAAATACAGCCTTCAGCCGTATCCTTCATAGACACCACAAGGGGGGCAAAATTCAATTAGCCACATAATGCTGAATCAGTGCAGCCTGTAGCCACTTAACCTTGTCAGGTCCACGTTCTCTCCAGGACCAATCAGGAGCCCCTGGGCCTGACAGCAAAAGCAAATCATCTTTTAGCTTGCTTGGAGTCCAGGAAACTCCTCTGATGAGCAACCAAAGTAATAATCCTCTGACTATAGTTAATGACAGGTTCAGAAGATGGAATATATGATAAAACTTAAAAAGAAAATCAAACAATGCTTAGGCTGTATGATAGGAACCGACATATGTTCATAGTATCTACATGTATTCCAGTGGTACACCTGAAACCTCACTGTGAACATACACACACACACATGCACACACACACAGACACACACACACACACACACACACTGCCCCAGATACTCAATTCTACCTCCTCACGAATCCGTTCCTTATTGTAACTCATGTGGGATAAATCTGCACATCTCCTCCCTGAGTGCGTTTTAATCAGTTGCTGTTCGCTCTTGTAACAGACGCCCTCCTGGGTGTGTCAACGCTCCCATCTCGCCAGCAGTGCTGCCCAGGTGGATCCTTGCCCGTGTGCGTGTGCAGCAGCCTCTACTTTAACGAGGCTCCTTTGAAGAGACGGTAAACAAGGAGAGCAGACCTGCTTAATTAAAAGGCAAACCTTTCTTAGGCATGCATGATTATGTACGCTCACAGGCTCGAGATGAAAGGCTGATTCAGGAGCAGCCGTTCCCCCACCCTCCCTGCTCCTGGACCATCCAACCATCACTCTGGGATTTTGGCTGAAGGGCAACACCCCCACGGGACAACACCCCCACTCATTTTGTGGTATTTGTCGTGATATCATTTTTAATAACGCAAATCAATAGAGAAACTGAACCGAAAAAAATAATAATAATTATTACTTTTTAGAAAAATTTTATTCTGAAATAATTTGAGAACGCATGATTTTAAAGATCAGGGTGCATTTTATGCGGCCATGTTCGGTTACCTTTGAAAGAAGAGGCAGAAAGCTTTGATAGGAAACACAAAGTGTGCTCACTTTTCAGGGCATCCATTTTTACCTCTTCTTGCCCAGCTCACTGTTTAAAGGCACTCTAATTATCTGCCATGGCTCTGTAGCTCTAGGTGACCATTACCGCATCCTTCCTGCAGCCGACACGATTTGCAATCGCAGGTGTAGCCTTTAAACAACCCTATGGGCAAATTTGAGTGTGTCTCCTTAGTAAGAACACCTGTTTCCGTGAGGCTGAACCACAGAGAGATGCTGGTCCACACGAAAGAGTGTGTGCAGCCTTTTCTCTGTGCTGTTTGTGTGTTATGATGTGAATGGGGCTGTTCTTGTTTCACCTCCCAAAGCTGGGGGGGAAACATGCCATCGATTTCTTCAGCACTGCCGGTTTTGCTTTAAAAGCAACCAAACTTTAAATCCCTGGCAGACTAACCTATAAAGTTTTCTGTAATTAAAAAGTATATTAATCTTGTTTTATTGAAAAAATAGTTTAACAAGCTATTTTTTAAAATAAATGTTTACAGAGTTATTAAAAATAAAGGAGATGGAAATGCGACAGTATCTATATTGCTGTAGTCTAGGGAGGTAGTGGTAACTAGCTATTGCACTCTGGGGGAAAAATGGAGCAAATATCAGCAAAAATTAACCTTTAGGTGCTGACAGGGTGACAGGTAATGAGGTTTGTTCTTAAGAGCAGCGAATTTTATTTACAATGCTGTCCCATGCCCAAAAACTTGAAATGAAGTTTACTTCAATCCTTCCAGCTGGAGATATAACTGGGGCCAAGCTTTGCCAGGTACTGGAGTCCAAGATCTTTGTGAAGCACAAAGAGCAGTTTATTGGCTTGAAGACAGCACTCAAGGACTCGTTTAAAGGCCAGAATCTAGAACAAGACTTTCAGATTGCTTAAAGGTTAAGAGTGAGGTTTAACAGAGGATGAGCACATAGTGTAATGATGATTAAGGTGTTCTCTGGTCTGTCTCCACATGTGCTGGAGGGTAAGGATGCCATTTCTCTCTCCTCTGTAGCTAACATGATCTTCACTTAAAGTTCTTCATAGGTATCACACTAACAGCCTTTTTACCACAAATTGCCAGCATAACGAAGCACACGCTGGTATCTGCATCTCCAGTGTCCGAGCTGCATAGTGCAAAGTTAATAGTTTCTGAATTGGATATAAACTCGAGGAGAATGTAGTAATAATTCATACAACATGTAATAGGAAAAAAAATCAATAAACATGTAAACATCACAGTTTTCTACAAATGAGCTTCAGGTTTGCTTGCATTCTCATAAATAATGTGGACGTTCAATGGCTTAGAAATTCAGAAGAAAACATGGCTGATTCAATGTGTCAACAAAAATAATTGAACGCTTTTCATATTTGAGGTCTGGCCATGGGAGGGTGGCGAGCACTATTCAGTGAGGGCTGTAGGCTCTGCTGGTTTCGGTTATGTCAATTAGAAATGAACCGAACTAACAAAACGGCCATCAATGCCGTCAGGGCATCTGCTGTATTACACTTTGCCCTTGCACCAAGTTACAGTCATGGGAAAGATCAGCATCACTGACATGTTCCATCAGCATGCAAATGGCTCCAGCCCCAGCATATCTGGCCATTTCCAGAAGCAGGCAGACTAAGTCAGGTCCCTGTTTTCCCACACGGGCTCCTTGCATCATGTGATTTCAGATGAAGGATTATCAGGTGACCTATTATATGTTGTTCCATACTGCGGGGATTCACATTAAAATTCAGGACTGTGCTTCTTTAATTAACATAATGCATTAACATACGTATATAGGATTCCCTCCCCACATCCTCCCCCCCGATACTGGCATGCATTAACTACACAGTGATTATAGCTCTTCAATTATTTTTGTGAGAAAAAAAAAAATCCAGCATCGATATTAAAACTTAACAGATTATTTTATATATATATATATATATATATATATATATATTTTGCAATGTGTAATTACACAGATGTGTAAACGCAACGCTGGAGTAATTAGTTGTGATTATTATAATTATGCATTGTTTGAACAATAAGAAGGACGAAAATAGGCTGAAGGAAACAAAACCAAAAGCAAGGCTCCTCTTTATGGGCATTGACGTGGACTTCGGCGTCCAAATCTGTGTGTTTGACACAGTGGTTATTAAAAACGTCAATCTTACTGACATGGAAATCTTTCTCTTCGTTCCCAGTTACCCGTTTTAGACTGCTAAAAATATTTCATGGCACTGTCTATGTCCCGTGGAGTCAATTTCAATAGCATTCATCACACAATACACAACAATAAAAGGGGCATTAATCAGGAAATGAGGGCTTTCTCTGAACTGCAAAAAAATATCCGCAAATTATATTACCGGGGCCAGCAAATGGATTTTTTTTTATTAAGCAATAATTAAATTAAAAACATAGAACAGGTATCTTGACTCCCACGGCAACGTTTGTTCCTCCCCTACAAAGTCATCTACTTCCTGAGTGTGTTCACTCATTATATACTGTATATCACATGTTGAGTCATGTCATTCTCTGCATATTGTATAGCTACTAAATTGGTTCCTCAATAAAACGTGGTTTTAACGTACGCTTTTTATAGTTTACTATTTAGTTTGGTCATTGATGGGACGATTTACGTGAATATATGCCGAAATGAAATACATTTTCCAAGGAACGTGTAGTGAGTTATGTGTTTGTTCAGTGTTTCAGTATTTATCTATACAGTCAGTGGTGTATCTGATGGTGATAAAGCACGTGTACAGCTGGAGATGAGAAATGGTGGTTTAGATGGAAGACTGGGCGGGGGGAAGGGGGGGGGTTAACGACTCCCAAACCTCCTATTCCCATTCTAATCGACAGCGAGTCATTGTGTGCCTCCTTGGTCTCACTGGTGACACACCTGGAGAGAGACCAGATTGAGCAGGTGTACATTTACCATCTGCTTCCATGTCAGGCCTCGAAGCCCAAACGGCACTGACACCAGTATGCATTTCCAACTTGAGATTAAGTTTCGGAACCCCCCCCCCCTTGGGGTCTCACCTGCAAAAGCTGGCTTTCCCGGTACATTTCTATGACAACCACACGCTGCTATAGGTATAAAGCAAAGGCTTTTAAACCTAATGGAATCATGCACATCTCTGCTCATTATTCTGCTCCGCTACTCCAGATGAAATGCAAAAGACACTCCGGTAAGCAGCGCCTGGGAGCCTGGATCACGACTTTAACAAAAGGGTACAGGCAAGTCTTACAATGGCGCTTATGTATAGTCTGTCAATGTTCTCACTTTATATGGAGAAGGCAGAATTAGATAATCCATATTTATTGTCATTCCCTTTTCCTCGAATAACTGGAGGAAAAGCTACAGCAACCCTGAGCAAGCGAGGCGGACAGAGAAAGGTGAGAGAAGAGGTGCATGGCCTTTTTGGTGCTGGGTGTGACCAATACTAAAGTCACATGTCATTGGAGGGAGGGGGAGGGGCCAGGCAGAGGCGGTGTGGGCGGGGCCTGGCAGGTGGGCTGTGATGGGAGGAGATGGTGGGACTCAATGCCAGTCACAATGCTATTGGTTTCTCGTGCCAACCCTCTTACTGCTGTGGCGCCGATGTTCCACCTCTCTCTGTGAAGAAACTGTCCTACATATTTAAATAGAATGCAGCAAAAGGAAAAATAAAATGCCAGAACTCTGTCTGTGGCTACGGCGAGCAGCCAGAAAGCTAAGAAAAACAATGGTGGATTATCATACAGTGAGGAGACGGTCAGTGAAAGCGATTCCACTGTCCCTGAAAGATCCAGTGAGCCTCTGATCAGCAAGCTGGACACCGGGGGCCTTAAGAGCCAGAGAGATGTATCCCTAAGGGCCTCGGGGTGTCTGGGTGTCTGGACTATTGTGGGAAGATTTCCATGGCAACAGAGGGCCCCATTAGCTTCAAAGGTACAGTTACTGTAGTGAATATTGGGGAGAAACAGGGTTCAAAAAGGTCCTGTAAAAATAACTTTTTAAGAAATCCATATAAGGGTACATCACAAATCTACATATCTGACTCATTCAACAGCAAGAAATGTCAATTTCCTGAAAAGGAGTATAATCCGTACAAATCAAAAGACAAAACAAAAGAAAATAGAACTTTTCATTTATACTTTCCACTCAAGGATAAGTTATCACTGATTAAATTATTCAATGTCATATGCATAGATGCCCCTTAACGGAAAAGAATAAAAATACAGTGTTTTTCCATTAAGCTCGGGAGTGCACAAACATCAGCGGGTACATCATGAATAATTAAAACGCCTGGACTGTGATAGGCAGAAGAACAAATGAAGCTCGACGTGAAGCTCGACAAGCCTTGTCTTCCGGTCACACTGCACACAGGTCTTACAAAACGCGGCCCGCTCGCCGTTTGACATTCAGCTCGTTGGCCTTGTGTCTTACATGGGCACAAAGCGTCGGCCTCACGTCAAATCAACCCGAGCTCAATTTCGGCTCCTCGTGCGCCCCACGGTCTGCCAGCCAGCACACCCACTCCTTCAGGAAGCTCTGCAGCAGCCAGAGTCACCGATCTGGCTGCATGTGGATTTCCATCGGGATACTTCATGTCCCCACTCCTTCTACAAGCTTCTTCTACACGCAATCTGAGATTGATGTGGTGCCTCTGACACACCCCTACAAACAGAAAATGCACAATTACAGAACCTGTACCTAACATCTTACCTGAACCAGCACCACAAACAGCAGGAATTGCCTGACCCAAGATCTCTGTCGAATCTATCGTTGTGCGACCAGGAGACTGATTTACTGTCAATATTCACATGCTTTGTGCCAACGTTCCTTTGTAGAAACATTCATAAACTACTGGATATCCTCCTAGACAATTAGTGCAGTGAGGTCTGCGACTGGCGTTCGGAATGAGGAAGAGAAACGGTCTGAGTAACAGCGTGAAGCGGTCAGTCCTTGCAGACCTGCTCACATTAGACCACCGGTGTTCTGACCCAAGGAGCTGAGAGGCAGAAAGCTACACTAATGGGGAACGTGGGGAAAGGAAACAGCCAGACTGGGCTCCAAAACAAGCGGCTCCAAAACAAACAGACAGACGAGAGACACACATTAATCCCCCCACTGGGTTAGAGCAAGAGGCTTTATGCTCCTCCCCCCGTACAATCATGAATATGATAATGAGGGGCTGAGCGGCTCCCTCCCCTCCCCCCACCATTGCCGCTGACACGGAGGGCTAATGAGGGCTTTTTCCGGCATTTGCGAGACCGGCGGAGGAGATCCTTTTCATCTCGGCCTCTGTCATCCCTCCCCAGTCGCGTTTGGATGAACCCGCCACTCGCGGCACTAGGGCTGGAAGTAGGAGGGTTGTTGGGGGGGCGCAAGAAGCACGGATCCATGCTATTGGTTAGACTCTGACACTCTGGCTGTCATTTTACGCACCATGTAAAAGTTCCTGCAGTAGGGCATCATCTGAACGGCGATTATTCAGCGTAGTTATGTGCACGCAAGACGCTTATCATTAATGATACTGATCGTTATGCATGGGAATAAATCACAGATGCGCGCATAGATGTTCACTGTAGATGAACGGCGCCTTCAAGCAGAACCCTCAGAGGTGAAGACCGGCAACTGCATTGCCACTGATCATAAATCCACCGTGACCTTGTGTGGTTCCTGGGCAGAATACGTATGGCGCCAGTGGCTGCCATGTTGGAATTTGCATCGCAACTGGTGAACATGGTGGTGCAGTGGTTAGCCCAGTTACCTCACTGGACTTCAAGCCTCCACTCTGGCTTAACGTATGTGGAGTTTGCATGTTCTCCCCGTGTCATTCTGGGGTTTCCTCTGGGCACTCTGGAGTCCAAAAACACGCTGAATTGGAGTTACCAAATTGCCCGTAGATGTAAATGTGTATATATGCCCTGTGATGGCTTGGCGCCTTGTCCTGGGTTATTCCCTTGTGCCAGTTGCTTCTGGGATAGGTTCTGGACCCCCGTGACCCTGCACAGGAGATGCGGGGATAGAAAATGGATGGAAGAATGCACTTTCTGCTACGGCAGCCCAACCGAAAACGGTTCTGGCCTCGACAGAAGTGCAAGGCTACTGAGCATATCGTCAGAGTTGATCAGTGCTTAACGGAGCCTCCCCGGGGAGGAGGGTGACCAGGAAGCAGCAGCGATTAATCCATCATGGAACCATCTACTTCATTCCACATTGTTAGCAATCGCCTCCCCGCTGGAATCACGTCAGCTATCAGCGGTAGGTAATTTCCTGCCTCTGCCGCTTCGAAGGTGGCTGACCTGCTTCAGGACAGTCTCGCACGCGCGCTCTGCGCGTGTCCATATGGCCGTGTGACTTTTGCAGCCACAGTTTTGCAAAGAAGGAGCTAATCTTATCCAGAGGCTAATCCAGAGTGTGCCCCCATCTTGCCGGAATCCATTTGCTCTTCTGTGCTGTTCACAGTTGTCTGGACTGAGCTCGGGCTGGTTTATAACCCCCCCCCACCGCTTCCCCTGTTCCTCTTTAGGCTCTACCAGCGGTTCTTTGCTCGAAATGTCAAAATGAAAAATGTCTTAAGGTCCAAATGCTTCAGTGCCCTGACCTGCTGCTTGACATTAACCTCCTTTATCCCCTTCGCTCTCATCATAGAGGAGGAGTCCGGACTTTATCGACCGTAGTGAACTTCCTCACCAGAGAACACTCTCTCTCCTACACAAACACACACACTTTCCTACGTGGTAGACCTGCCATTTGGTGAGAGAGGACTCACAGTATATATCCATCACTGCTGCATAGGTATATCGACATTTATGTTCTTACATTCTTTATAAGAGGCATATTGCATTATATTACTCATTTTCCCAGCAATTCCTGTGCCTGTGTATCTTGCGTATATCTGCTATGCCATGGTTTAGGTAGACTCTTACGGCGCTTTTCCACTAGCGTACAGGAACCACCCATACCCGAATCGTGCCACAGAGAGAGACTAGTTACAGCCAGGTTCCAGCCTGGTTCCAGCCTGCTTTGGTTTTCCACTGCAGAAAGCTCAGCTTGCAGCTAGGTGTTGTTGAGTTTGGAGAGCAACTGTGACACAAAACTGAAGAGATGCTTCTTTACCATTCAGATGGTGTACATCATGATTTACTGCGTGCAACTAATATTATTAATATTATTCTTGATTAATTTTTTTCATGTGTGCTAATGTCTGCTAGTACGTCTGTGGGAATCGCCATCTTATGTTAGCATCAAACGCTAGTATCATTAGCATTCGCTTGTGTGAATTTTTATTACGATTCTATTCCATTCAGCTGTTCTGTAGTACTTTTTAAGTAAGAGGCTGGAAATTTTCAAGTCCTGAGTTATCAGGAATGCATCAACACATGGCAATGTGCGATACTAATAATGAGGAATGTATAGAATATGTCCCTTTTCCTTTCACATAATCTGTACTTTTCGACAGAGATCACTGTCTCTTTCTTGTCCCTAGCAAGGCCGTTTCAGCATGGCTATGGGTCAAGTATGGAAAACCATCGGCCCGGTTTCTGGTGGCATCAGCTGGGGAAGCCATGATGACCTCACAGAGAACGTCTCAGCCGTGGCCTGGGTTTGCGCAACGACGGAGAAGAAAAAGAAAAAGAAAAACGGACATTTTTCAAAATAACTGAATAATAAATATGTATAAGGACAGGAGCTATGATGGGTAGTAATAATTTGGAAAAAGTATAAAATTAGTACAACCGCTGTCAACAACCTGCTGTCGGAACTGATGAGATGGATGTAAACTGTGGTGTAAACCTATTTTGGTAGCTGAGATCTGGGCAGACCAGGCCACAGCCCGGCTAAGGTCCAGCTAAGGCCTGGCATCGGCGCCGCTGACGGGCCCTGGAGAAGCAGCACCATGGAGATGGGCCTCTTATCGAGCAGCACCATGGTCCCAGGGAAGCCGACACTCTCGAGGTCCAGGGATGCTCTTCTTTCACATTCGGACACAGTCATGCCGGTGTGCCTTTATTTATAGGAACAGCTTATAAAGGAAAGTTTTATATATATACACACGCACACAGAAACATGTACCGAAAATAGCTCTGGCGCTCCCTAAGCGGCCTGCGGTCCCCTGAGGCTGCGGAAGGCCGATAAGTTTCTGGGAGAAATCATGCTTTTTCTTGCTCTCTTTATTAGGGACTTTAGAAGCTGCCATGTTACCCGCAGAACAATGACCCCAGAAGACTAGAAATCAACCTGCAATTATAACTTTAAAAGCCGCTGGTGCAGACCAGCTGGATCCCCCGGTGGCAGAGCTCTGGCGGGGGTGCGAGGCTGTAAAAAGCAATTATTCCACAATGAAATGGAAGCTGGAGTGACGAAATGAAAGGTTCTGGGCAAAAAGCATCACCTGTGCGCCGGTTTCATTAAAGGAATGGCTCGTCATGGAGTTTCAGAAATACACCTGCCCCCCCCCCACCTCACCCCTTTTCATCCTTTCATTTCGGCCCAAAAAACCTGTTATGCAGTGGATGGGCCAGATTTCTGCTCAAGGTCCTTACTGGGGTGTGTAGGATGCCTCTGAGTGCCCCCCCCCCAAACAATAAATATTTGACTTCCTGTCCTGTCTGCTTGGTCTTCCCTTCCTCTAGCAGCAGTGCCATGTGATAGAGATACACGTGTGACTGTTTTGTGCTTTGTGCTCGGAGGCTTCCTAACACACCAAAATAAGACCCTCCCCCCCCGAACAGCAGGGATAGTTCATGTACATATATTTCACAACCCTTTTCTCTTCCTCTAAAAAGTGACAAATTATAGGAAGGAGAGGAGAGAGGAAAAAAAAAAAACAAAAAGTGACTGCAGGAACCTCACAGGTGTCAGAGACGAAATCATTAGTGGTATGATCCACACAAGACCCTCAGACTGACACACCTACACGAGGGGAGAAACCTTATCTCACCCCCCTGAACTCCACTGCGCGTTTGCCATCCCATCATCATTCTGCTCACACCCCACCTCTCTCCAGCCCAATCCCAACCTGAGATGATGACTAGACAGGAATTGCAATGCAGCAGAATAATAACACCCTCACGGCACAGGCTGCGCGATGTTACGTAACCGCGGAGATGACGTGCAGGGGGACTTGTGTCGCCATGGCAACCCTTGCCGTGACACACATACATACACATACGCGCCACGAGTGCCGTTAAACGCCTAATCGTTCTGTCCATGCGCCGGCAAACACAGGCGTGCGATTAAGCACAATCGACTGACGGAAGAGAACGTCACTGAAAGAACGTCACACGGAGATCCCTCATGTCTGACCAGTTCAGGCTTGGCTCCTTCTCCAGTGCTCCAGTGACCCCTGCCCATTCCACGTGACACTTCCAGCAGAAGGAAGACTTGTGGTCAGCACGACTTCAGGGGTTGACATACTCTTTTTAAAAAAAAATCCCCCTATTTTTTGTCGTCCCTGTCTCAGGGCCTTCATGCGTCAATGTTGACGTTAACACCAGCGAGGCGCCATGGATTGACGCGGCTGTCCTTCAGCCACACTGATAACTATCTTGGGATTATGAGGCATCATTCTCAGGACTTTTTGTGAAGTGTGAAGCAGAGAACTGCCTTTGTTGGGGATTTTCTTGAGACTTTAAATTACACTTAAGGACCCAGTGACATCACTGTCTGACAAGGTCAAACCCCAGATGCCCAAACTGTGTGTGCATCTTTTGACAGAAAAACAGCTGCTTTCCTGCCAGGTCTGTGATTGTGATTCGTCTCAGAGCGAGGTTCACTTAGGTGGTAACGTTGCCAGGCTTTAGTTTAACCAGCAGGGGGCAGTGTGAAGTCTATATGAAAGGCCCAGTAGTAGGCAGAAAGGGGCTGGTTCTTTTTTGCTGATATTCATTATTGAAGAAGCCTGATCTGCGCTAGGGACACTACTCCATGCAGATGCAGACCAAGGCCTGTGTTAATGTGGCTTTTCAACACGGATTCTGATGTTGACGTATAGCTGGAGTCACAAAAGCTGCTACACATCTCTTCCATTCCCATCATGCACCTTGGCCAGAGCTCATGTCAAAGCTTATACTGATACTTGGAAAAAAAGGCTCCTTCTTAAGTCTTTTTATACAGTAAAATCCCGTTATAACGGACTTCAAGGGACCTGGCAAAACAGTCCGCTATACCCAATATCTAGATCTGCTGTATGCCCAGAACACAACTACAGGACACCACTTACTCATGCCACACCCCAGCAGACACACTTGTGGTATAGATTACTATATTGTACATGTAGTAACCCATCTTTACCTAACCAGATGCATGACTATTAATAATCCCGACTACGTACATATCTGCACTGGGTATCACCGGCATGCCATGCGCCTTGTAGGCGGAGCTGCATATCCATTATAGCGGGACAAAACTACAGCTAAGAGCAGCCCTGGGGAGCAAATTCTTTGTTCATTATAAGTGAAATTCCGTTATATATGAGTCCGCTATATCCGATGCTTTTTCTGCATGTTCTTAAAGGCGCACGGCCGGGAACCAGCGGACCTCGTCCATTATAGACAATATTCTGTTATAAGCGAGTCCACTATAACGGGATTTTACTGTGTATGAAAATTCTGTATAATAATCCCTTCCTGGACAACAGCCATAATGGTGCATCCTGGGATTAGTGTCTTTCCATCCAAACATCTTCTATCCACTTTAGGGTGGTGAGGGTTGTGGGAATTCTTGGAACTGATGCCTGGTAACATACACCCTGGACTGGAAGCCAGGGTATAGTGGAGCACAGACAAGCTCTCACACTTAGAGAAGGCATTTAGCTAAACTGTGTGTCTCTGTACTGCGGGAGGAGAGTGAAACACCCAGGGGAACATGGGCGACAGAGGGAGCGTGTAAACACACACACACACACACACACACACACACACACACACACACACGCAGGATTCGAGCCCCCAGGTGTGAGACAACAGCAGTACCAGCTGAGTCCATCTGCTGTGTCTCTACCTTCTCTTTAATCGACTCAATAGGATGGTATTAAAGACCATCGGAAGACTCAAGAGTCTTAATGGCCCAGGTTTTTAAGGTGTTAAGGGCACAAACTTGGTTATGGACGGCAAGGACATGTCCCTACAAGCCATGTGTGTTTACGGGGTCAGGGGGTTCGGGGCTGATTTGGTCCCAACCAACGTTGAAACCAAACCTACGCCCTTTGCATTTCTCATACTTGTTAAATGGACTGGTAGCCCAGAAATTATTTTAAATAAATCTTTATTAAATGTTGGGGGGAAGGTGGGGGCGAATAAAAATTGGTTCTTTGCATTAGCTTTTTACAGCTGACTGCCCTCAAACTGAAGGATCCCGTAATGAGTTTGTCCACGTGTCACTGCTAATGCAATAATAAAGCAAATGCAGACCATGAGAAAGGCACATCTTAAAGACGGAAATGCCCTCTGGAATAGGATGGCACTTCATGTGTGCTTAAAAGCAATAAACTGATTTCAGAAAGCATGTTTAATGAGCATGACTTGCAAATTAATTACGCATCTCCCCCCAGCTCGACTTGTCCTTGCGGCGACATTCATTGGTGCCGGGGAGTCGAGGAGGACGGGGACGAAGGGCATGGAACGGACGGAATGCACAGGTGCCAGGACGCTTGGCTGGGAGAGACTGGTTCGGTGTCCTTGCCAGAATAACGGAGACAGGCAGAGTCTCACAATCGCAACACCGGAGCTCCGTGCATTGCGCACTCTCACAAGCAATTATCTACAAGCTGCAGCCGCAAATAATTCTGTTTTAGCGTTTCTCTCTTCCATCTAAAGTTTCACTCTTTTCCATCTGCTCCACGCATCACGCATACAATGCAAGCAGATGTTGAGAAGTCAGATATTGCGCCTTGCTACTGGGCCTGCTTGTCACACGCACAAATCGCAGCATGTTTAAACGAAAACCCTCCATCTAACTTTCTTTTTCCTTCCAGATGAGACAGAAGTTGCCGAAACCTTATGGGATTCTCCTCCTGCTGTGGCATGTTTAACACCACTTTCCACACTTGCAACAAGGTGGCGTTAATTATGTGTTAATTTGACAAGCATGGGCATTGATTATGTGATGTCTTTCTAATTTGTTATCCCAGATGTATGCAGTTGTGAACATGTGTGTGAGTACACGGCATTAATTATCACAGAAATATCACACTCAGAGATGCATCAGTTCATTATTTCTGCTGGGGGGGTAGCAGCATGTATATTTTAGGGTCATGACACTAAAATTCAGTTCCAGGTCATACTAAGAATTCACAACCAAACTTAATAATAATGAGCTAATAATAATGGAAATAATAATGGTGTTGATGACATATTCCCGTAATTCATTACTCAATATTTCAAAAATCTCTGCGATATAAGAAAACTGATTAGTAAAAGCCTCCCAAAGATAACACCTGTAATTTTCACTCTGAATGTTTGTGTACTTACATACACAGGCAGACATACTGATAATGGAACGGGGTAAACCATAACACTCATCGTTTGGCTTAATCTTAATTGTTCTGTGATGCTATCTTCAGATAACCAAGCTAATTTCCTTTTAACATCTGAGATAGGGGTAAAAAAAGAGCAAGATAAGTATTAAATATTAATTTTGTGGAAAAAACACTGAATTAGACCTAAAGTCAAAAGAGGTCGGAAAAAAACAACTGTGGGAGATTTGAGCAACAAAAGAACCACCCCCCTCCACACACACACCCCCGGCTGTGAGGATTGAGCGAATTATTCCCACAAAGAACACAAAAGCCAATCTGAGTGGTAAATATGACACTATGCGTTGGGCTGTATGTGCTCCAGGAGGCCCTCTGCTGTTGGAAGGTGGTAATCGCATTAAACCCCATGTCACTCCGCTACTGTCTCGCAGCGGAAGAACCGCTCTTATGGGCAAATGCTCCTTGTCTGCTACAATCTTAGTGGTGGGAGGGGCTGTGCTTCTGACTCGTCGCTTCAGGACTCCCATCCTAAATAAAGCTCAGGCATTCTTATTTAAGGACTGCTCTGAGGCCTGCTTAACTCTGACTTTTTCTGCAGAGGATCCCTGAACTTGAATGGCAGCATGTAGCCCCTGCAATAGCAGCGCCGGGCTTATCATTTAAGCAGAATGGCCCCCAGCAGCATGGCGCATGCGTGACTCTGTGTGTGCGTGCGTGTGTGTGTCTGCAGTTTCCACATCGCCGCATCTAACTCCTCCAGCAACAATGCAATGTTCCCCACGAGATAACCGTGACAATGCCTGCCTCTTGACACTGTCATTATGTGGACCTGAGGCAGGTTCTGCAGGTAGCGCTATCCCTGGCCCCTGCCGGTGTTGGTCCGTTATCCCTTTACCCTGGGGACTCGGTCCACTAAGCACATTGGGTATGAACAGCAAGCCCATACCTGGAAACTCTCTGCAGCTGCACAACAAATCCAATCCCCCCTGGGTAACAGCCTGTCCTATTCATATAACTGCTATATAACACGGGTTTTCAATCTCCATAAAGCCAATTTTTCTTTAAAGAATCACTTAACTATTGCTATATTCAGTAAAACATCATTTTGGATTATTTTGTATTTTGTAAGCAGGAAATTGTCTAACAAATGCAATGTAATAATGGTGAATAAATTACTTTGTTCTTTTAAATAAAGTGGTTGTCACTTTTAAATGAAATAGTTGTACCCACAGACAAATAACTGGGATTAATCTAAGAAAGGTGGATCAGTGTAGACACTGATGATATGAGGGACAGGAGAGCTTATCTAAAATATTTTATAAGAAAGAGAAGTGCAGCGTTTGGTTGCAGGCAAGAGTTGCACACTGTTAAAACCAAGCACTGGAGCAAAAAGATATTATCTGATCTATTACTCCTGCTTATTATGTGTTACCGACTAACTTCATATTATGTTTCTCAGTCGGCATTATTTGCAGAGAGCACTTTACAAAAGCAAGCTTGTGTATTCAACAATATAAGCTTAATTAAGCTGAGGGCTTCCATTAAGCTAAATAAATTTCACCGCTAAAAATGTATAAAAGTTTTGAAAAAGTTTGGGGCTAATTTCACGCATTGAAACCTTATACAAATGAAGTTGAACAGCAATTCAAACGAGCCTAGAATCTGACTTCCGGTCAGATTAATGTAGACAGTGGCATCCATGCAGGACCATCTCGAAAGCAACGCTGGTATCTTGGGTTGGACCCACGCATAAGCATACTAAAAAACAACAGGAAAAAGTCCAATAGTGTTTTGGTTCCTCCTGCAATGGTTGACCTGCAGCAAGTGATGGACCGGGATCACGGCGACTTGCAGGTAACCTGAGAATGATGTGGCCCCTTGCTGGCTTTGGCTCTGGAGATGAAGAACATCAGCAGGGAATCTTTCCATCCTGCAGATGAAAGCTTCAGAAGTCCCCAGAAGCACTCCGGGTAATGCCCTGGTTATCAGCAGGAAAGTAAAAGAAGGGCAGCAAAGGTCCATTCTCTGGGGCATTTTAAGGAGCTAGCATGCGTCCGATGGGACGATCGCAGGGAGAAAGGCCGCTTCATCACAACAGAAAGTTCCGGAATGAGAAAGTCAATTTGAAGATCCTTGTTAAAACATGCATAGATACACCTGGAAATCGGAAAAAGGGTGTTAGGATGAAGCTGCGGTGGTTAGCCTCACAGCTCTGTGAAATGGGTTTGAGTCTCTGCCCTATGTGTGTGGAGCTCTTATGTTGTCTGGGCTCCACGGTCCAAAGCATGCCAAGGCAAAATGGGTAGGTGCCCCATCCTGGGTTATTTCCTGCCTTGTCTCCGTGGCTTCTGGGATAAGCTCCAGAGCCCCATGATCCTGCACAGGTCAAGCCAGTATAGAAAATGGGTGGGTGTTAGCAAGATATGCACCCCAGCATATAGTCACATGCCTTCTGTCAGTGTTCAGTGACTGAGCATAATCGAGCATACCAGGAGGAGGCATCTTAAAGGGTTAATGACCCGGCACCTAAAGCATCCACAGCCCCTCCTGGGTTCCCTTATTGCATTGACTGTACTCCTACCCACTCAATGCCAAGTGAGAAGCCTATCTTTTATATAGGATCTTTTTTTGTTTTTCATTTCGCTTTTTATTTCTTATTGAACATTATTATTTTTATTATTAGTTTTCTGTCCGTACCTCATGGGACGGGAGGTGGGAGCCATGTCGGACATTCATATCCGGGTGACAGTGAAAAATTTCAAGGGCTGCGGATTAGACTGGATTTATGAAACCCGAAGACTCCGAGGAAAAGGGCAGGTGCAACACAAGGGGTGAAAGAACAGACAAAACAAGCAGGTAAAAGTAACAGGAACTGCTGAGAAAAGTAGTAAGTAATTATTGTTTTTCTTAACATGGTAACAAGACCTGATCAATGAGCTTTTTTTTGACAGTAAAGATGACAGGGTCCACTACTGCATTGAAAAGGTAGGACATAAAGTGATCCAATGCCATGATTAATGTTGCGGCACGGCACCTCAAGTTAACCAAATGAGATCTAAGATCGATAAATGAAATGGACTTCCAATCATACTTATGACTGGCCTTCAGGTAGCAGGCTGCATCATGCTATTTCCTTGTCCAAGTCCATCAGGCAGCTGTAAAGCTCAGCTCTAATGACACAACAGACTAATCTGCGGAATATATAAGTCTACCACATCAGGTGGCTGTATGATTTATACCTTGTGCGGTATATGGAAATCAGTATCGACATCCCATAATACCCTTGTTTTCTTGGCTCTCTTGAGCATTCAGAAGTTTAGCAGATGTATGGAGACAGTCTATTGAATCTGGCACAATTTCAATGGTGTTTGTCTTCCTGAATGTCTATTATAGTGCATTACCAATTATTATAAAAGCAGCATTATACATAGAGTCTTATTGTGATTCTTGCTGTCATTGCTGTTATGGCGGAAGAAGCTTCTGCTTCATGGTGCACCTGTGTGCCTCTACCACAACCCCAGCTCACACTTTCATTCCCGGTCCACACTAGTTTTAATTAACTATGAAATTTATTGAAGAACAATTACAAATAAAACAACATTAATTCTCAAGAGCCTTTGACCAGGACAGCTCTTACGTTACAGTATCTCCAGATTTGCCGGAAGTCTAGCTAAAAAACTGAAAAGAGTCTCGAGTTATAGATTTTCAGCGAGACCGCATTCCTATCAGTGTTTGTCATCAATGTTTGTGCTCAGTGTAGGTAGGAAAGTCAACCTTTACAAACAGGAATAAGCTGCATCGCAACCGCAGAAACACAGAGATTAGAAACTGCTATACCGTGAGTGCTATTTCAAGAAGAATCATGATATTATAAATTATACTATATATTAAACATTGATAAGTGGTCCTTCTTGGGTACATTGTACATAAAACTACAAAACAGCTCTTAGAATAGATACATTGATGTCATCCCCCACCAGATAAAAATCCCCCAGAAATCAGCTCTATTAAATTCAGCTGTGCTCTAATCAGAAAATGTATCTTCAGCTCAAACAAGACAACTTCAAAGGAAATTTCTGCAGCCTTGTTATTAAATGATGATTATAAATGAACTGCAAAAACTCAAATGCTACAGTCATCCTCCGCTGTGACAGAACAAAAACAGCATCACGCCCCACTGAAATGTGCCTCTCAGGCCTCGAGGAACTTTTATTTTTGCAAAGTGTGAAACTCCAAGGTGCGATCATCTGGAAATATCTTTGCTAATAACGACAAAAGGCTTGCTGAGGTAATAAACCCCCAGCAAGGACAGAAGCGACCTAGAGAGGCGTTTCCTCACCCCACCTAAGCACCTCCACTGATCTAAAGAACAGGATGAAATCGTCCATGTGACACGTACAAGGGGCAAGATGTGAACAGCCAGTGCAACACAGCTAGATATGGACAGCCAGTGCAGCACAGCTAGGTGTGGACAGCCAGTGCAACACAGCTAGATGTGGACAGCCAGTGCAGCACAGCTAGATGTGGACAAGCCAGTGCAGCACAGCTAGATGTGGACAGCCAGTGCAGCACAGCTAGATGTGGACTGCCAGTGCAGCACAGCTAGATGTGGACAAGCCAGTGCAACACAGATAGATGTGGACAGCCAGTGCAGCACAGCTAGATGTGGACAGCCAGTGCAGCACAGATAGATGTGGACAGCCAGTGCAGCACAGCTAGATGTGGACAGCCAGTGCAGCACAGCTAGATGTGGACTGCCAGTGCAACAAAAAAGCTAAGGTTGGGATTACAAACTGACCCAAAACACCACACCAGTGTGCAGTACCATCAAGCGGGTTCAGTGTGCAGTGCTGTGTGTGTGCAGGTGCTTCCATGTTTCAACTTTCTACATGTGGTTTCCTCTCACAATCACAGATATGTGGTTCACTTGTACTTGTCCTGCCTTCTTAGAATTATCCTTGACTCTCCAGCATTCTCCAGAAATTAAAAGGATGGGTGATCATCAAACAAGGTAAAAAACTTTATATTTACACTTCTCAGTGAGCAACCAAGGTTTAAGAAACACACCACATGCTACTAATTTGAGTAAAATTTCTCTAAATGCTTTCAAAGTTGATTTGACTTAGAGTTTCTAAAATAGCTTCAACTGAACTATGGAGACAGATCCACTAAAAAGGGAGACTTGCTTTTGTAATTAATGCCAGTGACATTTTAAACCAAGTAATTTTGTCATGCTTTGCTAATGATATCTATATATAACAGCGTTAGAGTTGTGTCACTTAGCAACTGGAGTACATTAAATATCTCAATTGACGTGGGCTGTGGCCCTTAATCTCATGGTGGTCCCTCAGAGATGAACTTCATTTACTTAAATGCATTCTGAGAGTGGAAACCTCTCTTCCATCACACCTCGTTTCAGCCGAAAGCCTGCTCCGCACTCTTCAGCATATCAAACCCACGTGACGATGCCATCTTGGATGACTGGTGCGTGAAAATGTCAAGCCCACCACAGTCTTCATCCAAAATAAACTTCTGAGCAGTGAGCCTTCCAAATTCAAAGCCTTCAGGAGACGATGGATTGCCCTGCTGGGTAAGAAGCTGAAAATAACCATTTGTGTTCAGATTTCAGAGGACGGCCAAGTTGATTAAATTCAGGCTTTTTTCGTTGTTGTCCGTCCTCTCAAAACCACGTCCGCTCCATCACAAAGCCCTTTATAACGCCATAAATGTTTCACGACTTCATCATCCTTTATTGGATGGTAGAGACCTGACATAACCTTATTTTCAAGCAGATGTACGACCAGCAAAGCAGAGCCAGGACAAATTAAATATAAAGACCTTTTTCACATCAGCTGCCCCTGATTAAGGTGACAGAGGTGGCAGATTGATCACCGAACTTCACCGTGCTAAGGCTACCTCGTTCTGGTGTCTCTCCTTGAAGAAGAGTAAGACTCTTCATAAAACTTGTAGGAGACTCCCTTTACAGAACATCCACGTCGTCACTGGTAGCACCCTCACTGATTGCATTACTAAAGCCAAAAAAAGTTTGTTAAAAGGGAAAAAATATGAGCATCACGTTACACTGTTTTTTTGTGGGAAACAGACAGTGACAAGTGGAAGGATGGCAAGATATTGCAGAAGAACAGGAAACCAGCACACAATGAATCTTCCGGAATCTTTTTGAGCAGTGGACAGGATGTCTCTTTGCACACGCCAATCCTATCTTCCACACTGGCCGAAGTCTAGTGGTCAAAACAAACAAACAAATAAATAAATAGGGGTACCAATATTCGGCTGAGGGCTGCGTCTGTAGCTGTAAACAGCTTCCAACAGAATCCATTGCATTAAGAAGGTGACTCAAGTGCTGTAATCCAGAACAGGATGTAGAAGAGCAGAAGCATTTCCACGCAGAGCGATAACGGTGAGTTTAAAGAGGCGGCCTGAGAGAGAAATTAGCACTGAGCACCGAGGATTATGTTCCCACGGAGACTGCACGATGCACAACAGCTTGTGATACCGCACCTGAAAAATGAGCAGTGCCCCCTTAAACGGTGGTCATGAACATCTGATGCAACCTGCAGCACAGTACTAAAATCTTATTGTGAGTCTTAATAAAGATACCGGGCAGTAACAGGCAATCAAAACAAAAATCAATATGACTTTTGTTACCGGTTCCATTTAGCTTTATGGCTATTTACCACATACAACTTGCCTAGCGGGACTCCAATCCATTGATGAACAGCTAACACTTATAGTAAGGGGAGATACGATTCTGCTGTCTATAAATTTTTATGAACAGAAGAAACAAATACAGAATTAGACACTAAAGTTGCAATTGCCTCAAAAACATTCCCATTAAATATTACCTGATCTTATGTGTTTGTGCAGAATGTCCCGGGAATGGCAAATATACTGCGACGCAAACTGCACTACAAGGAGAAATGAATATTTAATTATTGACCTAACGTCACACCTGATTAATGATTTTAATTTCACTTTATTTCCAACCTGGGACAAAATATAAACTAAGTCAAGGGGACATGTAGGCAAAAATAATTTTGAACGAGTCACGTGTATATTTGCAACAGTTCTCCTTTAATTAATTAAATTGTCTTGGGCAAATATTACTTATTAATTGTTAAGGTGTTAGGACATCATTACTCACCGCCGTGTTTCTTAGTCATGCAGGAAGCTGTAATTACAGCACAACGTAACATTTGGTATCACTTCATCTCAAATCTCCGAAAGCTGCACTAAATGGAAAAGAATGCCTGTTTTGTTCCTCATTTTTCGAAAAAAAAGGTAAAGATAAAATCAAGTTTACAGTGAATTGAAAAAAAAAACGCTTTGCAAAATAAACAGAGTACAAAATGAGCTGGGAGTGCTGTGTAACATGAGCTGTGAGGCCTTTCCGCCAATGATGGAATGGCAGCAGGGGATTCTGGGTAGTGGCCTTCTGTCAGGGTGGAGCAGATGCGCAGGTAGCCTGTGGGGGGCGCTCCTCAAGCGCTCACACCCCTACACAATTCGCTTGGGCATGTGCTATGAAGCTTTAGGTGTCAGCGGATTGTGCTGTTCCCTAAAGGCCGTGTGGGCTGCACTGGGGGGTGGGGGGGGTGGGGGTATCTGGAGAGGTGTCTGGGAAGACCTTCGCATTTCCACCAGCCAGGGCCTCTTCTCTCGGCGAATGGCAGACATTATTATCGCTGAGCCCTCTTAGTGCCCACGTACTCTCGCTTGTTCGCCTCGCGAGGGTTCGCTGTATGACGCATCGCGCGGCTGTGTGCCTCCGCTTCAGACCGTGGGCCGACGCACGCGGGCACGGGGTAATGCTCTCCGTCGCGGTTTTCTCAACTGCACGACGGATCTCCTAACGATGCCCGCGGCCAACCTGAGAAGGCGGTCAGAGTGTGTGGGATGTCAGGCGTCACGAGCGCGGCTGTTCCCCAGACCAGCCTGTTCTGTCTCACCATGTTCACGCATCCATCAAGGGCCTACAGACGTGTGGTGAAGCAGGCGGGATTTTGGCACGTGGGTTTCCCTGGCACTGATCCCTGCTCGGGTGCCCCCTCCACACTATGAGTACTGGCATCCTTCTGTCAGGTGAACAGATCTGAGCTTCGGATCAAGATCCGGGCAATCAGGTTTACTGCACATCCCCCCCCCCACACACACACACACACACACACACACACACAAATACGTGCAGCCGCAGCTGCGCAATAAAGGCAGGCCTTCCTTTAACAGAACTTACAATCCTCACTTTTTTACGATATAATCCTGGAGGAATATCAAAGCTAATTATCACCCAGTAATATTCACAAACTCAGCTAAAAGTAGGTTAGAAAGAAAACTACACATTAAATATTGATTTTTACGTGGACAAGATTCAAGGTCCCTCAAGGCAGACTTTGTACAGTAGAAGTGTCACCTCTGACCTTTCACACTCAACACCTTAAGAAGGTAAGCAAACATGGGTTAGCTTTCGTGCTAATGAGCCACGAGGTCAGGAACATGTTTACGTTTAGCAAATAATCCCCACCCCCTTTCCAGATATAAAAAAGTACGGATATATAGGGCTTTTTTCTTGATGCTTGCTCTGGACAGCCTAATTATACACCATCTATTAAAAGCGCAATTAGCTCTTACTATCTCTCAGCAGCCTTCATATGCTAACGAGGCAGCCTTATGGGGGCCTCGATCGACGGCCATTACGGCCAGACAGACACACCGCTGCCAGAAGCCTATGAAGGGCAAGAGTCTGAGGCATCGGCGTGCGGGAGAATAACGCTTACAGATGGCGGTAAGCTGTTAATGGCCCCGCCAATAAAACAAAATAAATTTGCTTGCAACTGGGAGTTACCTGTACTTTGGGAAATTGTTTGCTATTTATTTAAACCTGGCAGAGATGGTAGAGGCACAACAGGGGTCACAGACCTGTGCTGACTGGCTGCATTTCTAACTATTGCCCTGAATGGTATAATAGTGAAAGCATAGCCACCATTTTCCTTAGTGACGTCTCAACACTTTAACTCTATTGAAATGCTCTTGTTAGGAAAGCTCTACAGAAAGTATTACACATCCAGGTGACAAACACCCATTGATCACCCACTACAGGCTGATGCTCATTCCAGTTCAATGTTTGGATTTCCCTCCCCCCCTCCCCCCCACCCCCACGCCCATATTTACGCCAAGCACAGAAATATGCAGCTGCCGCACTTCCAGTAAGCGGGTTACCAATTGCAGTCCTGACTGGTTCGCACAAAGATCGATGGTCTGTATCACAACCAGATCACAATGAAGACGGATTCCTAGTGTGGCAGGTTCATACAGAGCGTGTTCTGCTGGCACGTGGGAAATATCCCCTTTATCATTGGACACATACGAGAGAGTGCACGTATGTGTGGATGTGTGTGTGTGCATGACTGTGTGTGTGCGTGTGTGTCCATGTTAATGTAAAATTAATGCAAATACCTTCATAATACATTATAATGGTCAGTATAACCCATTATAATGTATTATGAAGGTATTTATGGTGCATTATAGATGAGAGCTTCATAGAGCATTCATAATGCATAATAAAGATGGCTATAATGTGTTATGCCTTTTTTAGTCAGAGGTATGTTCATAGTAATTTATGAATGCATTATAACACATTATGAAGGTATCTATAATGCATTATACATGATTGCTTTAGGTGTTACCAAAATGAATTATGCTAATATCAGTGTTGCATTGGTGAAATAAAGCAGCTATGACAGATGTGTTTCATCCACTATGTCCACCAACAGACAGGTTTTTATGATATTGCTCTCAATGCAGAAGGTAACTGATTAAGCACAAAACAACCTACATCTAAAACCTATTTGGCAAATGGCACTAAAAACAGAAGCCTGACAAGCAGGGCACTTAACTGGAAAGATCCTCATTTTAAGGTATTATCCTTCAACAAAATAAGACAAATATTGCAAATTTCTTTTATCTGTTGGACTGTCTGGCAATTTTTTTTTAATGAAATAAACCAAGTCACATTGATTCCTCGCCTATCCTCTCTATCAACTTCCCCAATGAGACACTGACTGAATGTTCAGCCGAAGCTCCAAAGCTTGCGTTGTTTAGCATTGAATACTGTAGGTCTCTATTGAAAATCTTTGCTCATACTGTTGGGGCCACTTTATTAGGTATACCTGTAGGTACAGCTGAATATATACAGTATGCAGAAGTTAAATTGCTGTTAAATTACTAAGGCCTACATGCATGATGAAAAGCGATTTTAATCATGGTACGACTGTTGGTGCCAGAATCTCCGAACTAGATACCCTCCTGGGATTTTCACAAACTACAGTGTTTAGAGAGTACAGAGAATCACGTGACAAAAAAACATTCAATCAGCTGCATTTCTGTAGCTGAAAACACCATGTCGGTATGAGAGGTCAGAGAATGGCCAGACTCGTTAAAGACAGAAGGGCCCCAAGTGCAAAAATAACAGCTCAGTATAACAGGGATGAGAAGAAATGCTTCTCTGACTGTACACCTCAGTGCCCCATGATGTGGTTTTGGGAGCAAAGGGGCTCCTACCTTGTACTCTGCAATTATTACCCCACTGTAAATAATTACCGATAAAAAGTGATCAGATAGTATGGAATTAAGGTAACCCTGCTATGGGCTGATCCTCTGCATCTTTTGGGCTGGCTGGAGACAGGGTTGGGTTTGGCCGATCGCTTGTGTTTCCATGGCAATTCATCACTAGCCCCATGCCTGCAAAGGCCTCGGGTAATGAAACCCACGTGAGACTGATAGGACTCATAACCTTGTTAGGGTTTAAATAGGGTCAGCCGGGTGGGTCGTGGCGAATTAGGATGTCTGATGTTTGCTCTTGGGGAAAATGACGTGAGACACACTGTTTGATTAAAGTACGTGTTTTTACTTTCTGTAGCTGGGGTGTTTTTTTTTAGCCGTTAGCTTTTCTTTAGGGGGTTTGGCCTCATTCTACGCTTGTTTTCATCCATAATGAAGCCTCTGGTTAAACCTTGCTGCCCAGCTTTATTGTCTTGCCTTGTGAGTGGCCCCACGTTTGACTTGGTGTAGTCATAGTAAGGTGTGGATAAGCCTAATCGGGAAATACAAATATGTGTCTAGTACATACAGTTAAGATAATAAGGATGAGTCAAGATGACTGTGTACTGTGGTCTCATGCTAAACTGTATGGTAGGGCAAGTATTTTACATTGCCACTTAAGTCATGGTGAAAATCTCCCCAATAAAACTATTTTAGGCTCTCAAATGCAGGCATTGTATATTTCAGAAGCCAAGATAGGATTGAAGAGCTATCATGTAGCCAAACTGTGCCTGAGTCTGCCTTCTGGAGAAGCTCTAGAGTGTTAGCTTCAATGTGACGCGTCTCTATCTAATCCGAAATACAGATCCCAGTCGGCAGTCTATCGATTGACGTCTCTCCGGAGACCTCGTGCGTGGCGGCGTATCAGGCAAAGGCAGCGGTGAAGATGGGACCTTTCACTGCGAGAGTGTGCCCTTATTGAGGAGACAGGAAATTACCACTTTTCACGCGAGGAAGCTGGCGGCCGTATCTGTGGCAGGGCTGTCCATCTCAGGAGGCTTCCGGTCCGTGGCAGAAGGAGAGATTAACTCCAGGAGTATCTCTTGGGTCGACTTTGGCGTGTGGATTTACCTTGGCGTACGGGACTTTATGGCTGTGCTGCGAAGCCACACGTGTTGTATTTCTCACTTTTCACAGCGTCGTTTATAAATGTACATTCACTGGAAAGTAACCAGAGGACTTGCCTAATTGTTGATGCAGGTGTATAATTAAAAGCACACAATGACACAATCTCCTGCAGTAAACATTCGTGGCAGAATGGCAGGTCGTACAGAAGATGTTAGTGACTTTTCACTAGGCACCATCATGGGACTCCATGTTTCCAACAAGTCAGTTAATTCTGCTCTGCTAGAACTGCCCTGGGCAAGTGTAAGTGAAGTGATTGTGAAGGTCAAAACATCTGGGAGTGATCGGCCACTTAAGCTCATTGAAAGGGACAGGGCCATCCAACATCAATACCCAACCTGAATGGCAGTAAATTCCACCAGCAATGTTCCAACATTTAAGAGAGAGCCTTCCTAGAAGAGCAGAGCAAAACTGGACCAACCAGCTTCATGCTAATATCCTTGCTTTCGGAATGAGATGTTAGACAAGCTGGTGTCCACATACTTTTCATCATATATGAACTGCATGAACATATATGGGGTAAATATTTATTTTGAGGATATAGGGGACATTTTAGGGGAAAAATACTGAACTAACAGGTATCTGCAACATTCCTGTTCCTGTCATACTCATATGCCACCCTATAACACACCTTAAACGTCTTATAAGCCATCATAGCTTGTGGCTGATGATAGGATGAGTTAAATGATATGAACCATACCTGCAATGACATTAAAGGAGAAATTTGGAGCTGTTAAACACAATGTCACGATGCTCCCAATGTCACAAAGTAATGGAGATTAAAAGCAATAAGTTTTCTTAGATAGTAACAATGTTCATGTTACAAGCGAACCAATAAAACCTTAGTTATTATTGCCTGTGGAAATTCATTGCACCACGTTCTTCTTGCCCTAAGGTTCTTAGAACAAAGTCCCAGAACTAAGAATGTTTTACGCAAATGGGGAACAAACTCATGTTCTCTACGACCAAAACTCGCATGGTCTTCAAGCAAGAAACACAGATCAGGCCCCCATGTACTGAAATCAATCAGACTCCCAACACACCTGCTGGGATGGTGTCTCTGGGTTTGAAGTTTGGTTTCAAACCCAAGAGACTTAAAACCTCATGTATCTGTAACGAGAGCCGAAAATGACATGCCTCATGAGGGACTCATTACCCTATTTTCTCAACTTGAGATTAGCTACCACATCCTACCCCTGTGCTTGATATAATTGGCCTCCATCGAACCTCAATTCTTCCCTGGCCCTGAGACTTCGCCCTCTTACTTTGTACTCTTTCTCCCTTGATCTGATGAAAAAAATTAAAATAAAAAACACAGAAGTACTGAAAGCCCAGAAAAGAAGCGAAACGAGGATGTAGACGTAGAAAACAAACTGAGCACGAGAGGCTCATATTTATTTGATGACCATGTGTTCCTTTTCACACATGGAGTTTGGTCCCGATTACAAATTCAGTGTAAAATGTAACACGGTCAGGCCTTTGGACAGCAGGAGAGACGCAAACGAGAAGGGGGGGGGGGGGTTCATTGCACTGGTTGGTGGTTGGGTGGGGGATTATAGCAGAG
>JAODJW010000079.1:674128-687267 GCA_026777045.1 Hyperopisus bebe
AACCGAATACAGGCCGAATCTAAACACAGTACAAACTAAATACAGGCGGAATAAAAACTGAATACAGGCCGAATCTAAACACAGTACAAACTAAATACAGGCGGAATAAAAACCGAATACAGGCCGAATCTAAACACAGTACAAACTAAATACAGGCGGAATAAAAACTGAATACAGGCCGAATCTAAACACAGTACAAACTAAATATAGGCGGAATAGAAACAGGTGAAGATGGTGCTTATTATTAATTTTCCTTTATAATGAGCCTATAGAGGCTGCTTTGATCCACCATTAGATTAGTGCTTTGATACAGTATCTGCTCCTTCTGATATAATGTCTCCTTCCGTTTCGTTTGTCGGATGGGAGCAGCTGCCCGTCCAGATTACGTGGCTCCAGGACCGCGCAGCCGTGTGCCACTCAGCTAAGCCTTTAAGCGTGTTTTATTAATCCTTTCCACATTGGGTCACACATGCTCCGACTGCGGTCCAGCACCAGTCTGAGTCACAGACAAACAGACAGACAGCAGTACCATTGCGGCTGCTTTATTTACTGGCCACCTTTCATTTATTCGGTGTGTATACGGTGGACTGTTCAGCTAATTTATATAATATCATCTAGATGCCCTGGGAAAAACAGAAAAAGATTTTCTTCGTGCCAGTGCAGCACATTTTGAGACAGATTGAAAGAGAGAGGCAGAGAGAGAGAGAGAGAGAGAGAGAGAGAGAGAGAGAGTCCCTTTTCGCAGTCAGTCTTGGTTTCCAAACCACACAAAGAGCCCCAGTGAATTTCTCAATGCTCCCTCTCGCAGTTCTGGGGAAAGAAAACACAGGCTAATGATTTGTCCGTTCCATAATTAATAGGTTCACTGTGAGAGGATGTGCAGAGGGGCAGCTGCACATATGTGAGCCTAGAGTCTGTTTTCAGTGCCACCGCTATGGCTGTCCCTTTTATTGCGGACTCTCCGCAGAAGATCGAGAGCAGTAATAATGCTCCGCATACCCGAATAGGCCTGATGGGAAACTGATAAACGGCATACTAAGAGGTGCTGTAATACTGGAACCAGACAAAACAGTAAATTAAATAAGCGGGGATTTTAAATGGCCAGTGACCCGGCCCATTGCAGGACACATGCTCACTTGACCTGGTGCTTAATTTATCGACGGCGTAAGGAAAATATGATGAGCATGATGGCCTAGAGGTTAAACCCAAGGAAACAGTAAACAAGACTGGGAATGCGCCCCCCCCCGTAAATATGGGAACCTCGCCCTCGCTCAGGACTCTGTTCCCCAACGGGACCAAGGCCACGGACGGACTCGAATCAATCTTCAGGCAACAGGTGAGTTATTTACGAAGGTCAGGCAGTATGGCAGGCCGGAGGAGGCCCACCTGCGGGAGGCTCGTAACTCACCTGCCATCGTGCGAGGCCAGGTGATTAACGGGCCACGCCATTAGCTTGACTGTGGGCCAAGTACACACGCTCCTCACTGCGCCCCCCCCACTCACCACACTCCCAATGCTTTCCATCCGTTTAAAAAGGTGGAGTCCGCTATCAATCGTCTCTCCCCCTCCGAAACTCCTCCCGTAAAGCTAGCCAAGTCAGCACACGACGTGGGCGGATTAGGCGCGTGTGTGTGTGTGGGGTAGCGGCGCATGCTGACGTGGGAGGACAGCGCCAGAAGGGGACGCCGTGTTTTTCAGAGGCCGGTGTCTGCTGAAATCTCATCTGCGTTCCACTGAGTGGAAAATGCGGCCGCACACCATGACAGGCAGAGGCTGGCTGGACCAGAGTGCGGCCTGGAACATGGGACAGACCCACACACACAGGATCCTCTGGCAAATGCTGAGTCACAACGCATTCACACAGTGACCGGCCCCAAGTGCATCATGGGAAGGACCTTCTAAATAAATATGCAAGGCATGTCAACTACTTCAAATACTTTGCAGCAACAGGGCGAAAGAAGCTGCAGGATGGATTTTCTGCATTTCCAGCTGGCAGGAAGAAATATGTGTGTGTGTGTGTGTGTGTGTGTATGTGTCACGACATCCAGGAGAACGGCTCGAAATTCATGGTCTGATGGTGGGTCAAAGGAGAGAAAAATGACAACCTTATAGCCAGTTCATACAAACAATTCATGGTAATTGGCTCTACCTGTGTGATGGAGAATACGGGACACAAAAAAAGCAGGAAGCGAATTCTGAATTCTAGTAGTAAACCAAGTGTATTAGGCAACAGTTTGATTCCATTACTGACTGAAATTACAGGCTTCTGCAGACTACAAACCATGTTAATTAATTCACTAATTTACAGTACTGTGCAAAAGTCTTAGGCAGTCAAAGAAAATGATGCTTAAATGATCTTCCTGCTGGCGTACAGCTACGATTTTATGCCTGTCAGGAAACTCGCCCCAGCATTTACAGTAACTGTCCAACGTGTCCATGTGTTTGTTGATTTAACCACGAGCATGGCATGTTTGGCTAACTGTCCATTCATTTACTTTCTGTACCCGCTTGTGAAATGCAGGGTGAAGGAGCCTCTCCTGGAAAGGGGCAGGCGGGGAACAACCCCAGATGAGGCGCCATCACAAGGCAGACGTGCCAGTCACACCTACGGACAACTTGGCAACACCGATTCACCTTCGCGTGTTTTTAGATTGATCTGGGACCACAATGACATGGGGAGAATTTTTCAAGGAGCAAATATAAATGTACTACCCAGATAAATAACTTTTCTTTGATTGTCAAAGACTTTTGTACAGTGCTGTAGCTAAAGCCATACAGTATAACTACCTATAGCTTTGGATCTGTGACTGGCAAGAATAGTGCAGAAAGTAACAATACAGTTACAATATTAACAAAAAGGCCATGACAGGCTGCGTGATACTGGAAAACTTCAGATATTACTATGTGATTTTAATCTCTTTTGCAATAAATGTCTCGATATTTATGAAGGAAAAATTGAGCTAAAAATAGGTACATTTCTCACAAACGCGGCTATGAGTGATTTAAACAGCAAGGATGATAATGATTATGATGGACTTGGAGAGGATATGCAGACCTCATGCAAAAGCAGAGGCAATAAACTTTAAAACTAATTTTTTATACATATGATAGATAGTCTTGAAAAGGAACAATTGTTAAAATTGAAAAGCTTATGTTGTTTCCTATGACAGAGCAAAAAATGTTATAGTAAATTTTAACCCCCCCCCCCCCCCCCAATTCGTTGAATCTTTCACCAAGAACACAAAATATTGGTGCTAAATTGCAAAAAATGTTTTTTTTTTTTAAATACCATACACGTCTGTATATGTCCAGACAGTATGGTGGTATGAAACAGCCTGATCTCCACCTGGGTGTCACGGTCCTTGCGATTTGATGTGTGCATAACATGCAATGTTGATATTAATATCGCATGTCACACAGCTCTAATTTTGATTGGTGGTCCGCTGTGCATGCAGAGCCTGTACAGTATGTCACTCACTAGCAAAACTCCATGTATCCAAAAACAAAATCGGAGTAAATTATGTGAGACTTCTTTATAAATTAATCAAGGAAAATGAGAACCATGTGAGTTTTCCTTTTGTATCAAGTGGCAAAAAAGTTGCAGCATGATGCAATTTAAACTGGCTCACATGGCACTGCACATCCTGCATTCATCAGTGCACTGCACATCCTGCATCCATCAGTGCATTGCACATCCTGCATCCATCAGTGCATCGCACATCTTGCATCCATCAGTGCACTGCACATCCTGCATCCATCAGTGCATTGCACATCCTGAATCCATCAGTGCATGGCACATCCTGCATCCATCAGTGCATTGCACATCCTGCATCCATCAGTGCACTGCACATCCTGCATCCATCAGTGCACTGCACATCCTGCATACATCAGTGCATTGCACATCCTGCATCCATCAGTGGACTGCACATCCTGCATCCATCAGTGCATTGCACATCCTGCATCCATCAGTGCACTGCACATCCTGCATACATCAGTGCATTGCACATCCTGCAATGTGATTAATGTGCACATCATGATGACAATACAGCCCTGCCACCAAGACTCTGCCTTGTGAATACCAACACACGCTGCATCTGTACACCGTCATCAGGGGATGTGCATCTTCCGGGGTCCGCTTGGCAGCGGGACACAGTGTGAAGAGGCTGTGAGAAGGACACAGAGATTCATAAACTAATCTTTCCACTCCACTTTTTAGAGAACAGACCCTGATCAGTGGGATCAGTCAGCCGTGGCCAGGAAATTCACGCAGTGATTAATTTAATCAGAGCTCCGCTTTCATGGTACATTTAACTAGCTTTTATGTAACACACACATTTGTATATTCCACATTCACACACCATATATAGTCACTTTTCTGGAAGCATCTCACTTATACCGGTTAGGAGCCACTTTTGCCTCTAGAACTGCTTACAAGAAAGACGAGTTCTGCATTTAGAGAAGCTTTTCTGCACCCAACTGTTGTTCTGAGCTGTTATTTTTGCACTTTTGACTGTTTGCAATTTTCTTGTTAGGGTTCATTTGTCTGGACATTCTCCTTAGAGCTATTTTATTAAGTTGGCATTTTTAGCCACAGAAATGGCTCTGACTGGTTGTTTTTTGTTCATCGACATCATTCTCTGTGAACTGCAAACATTGTAGCGCGTGAAGATCCCATGAGGGAGACTCTGAGATACTAGAACCACCAACAGTCACACCATATTCAAAATCTCCTCTAAGATCACACATCCTAGAAATTCTCAGAGTGTTCTTAGAGATGCTCAGCCAAACCGTATGTGGACCCCTTGGCTGTGTCTATAGCTGTATGTATTCACTTGCAGCCACTTGGTTCACTGTTTGGAGCAGCAGACACAAGCAGGTGTATTTAGTAAAGTCACCAGTGACCAGTGAGGGCATAATGTGTGAAAGGAAAAAAACAACCGCCCCAGTAAAATGCTCTTTGGGTATGAAAAATGACTGTGACAGCATGGGGCAATAATCGATAGTGCAGAAAGATTTATAGGATCTCACAGAGAGACACACCGAAAAGGCCTTACAGGGATGTTTATATGTGAAGAGGGAGTGGATTTCAAGGAAACAGTGATGCGACAGTGAGTTTACGCCATATCGACAGACTTTTACACCTCTTTGACATGTCATACCACATTCATACAGTACATACCTAACCTCCTGCATGAACAGCGTAGGCTCCAGGATTCTCTGTGCCCTAAAAAGTGACCCTTCCTTGTAACTTTTAATGTGTTTTCTGTCACATATGTCCTTAACAATGATCCCAAAGAGCCTTTAACGTATTATTTTTTTTTTTGTGTTCCCTGAGAATGAACTCAAAAACAGGACTCATCGTTTACCAGAAGCAGTTTCACATTTTCAGCAAACCCTACAGCTTGAAGTTTGACTTTGCATAAAAAAAGTTGATGTTGTTTCTCCAATTGGGTCACTTATCCCTTGAGTGGCAGCTGAGACGTGTCTGGAATCAAGCGAGGTTTTTTTTTTTATTATTAATGGACGGGGTGTGGGCTTGGCAGAGGCGATGGGGGCAATTTGATTTTCTCAAACAATTTGATTCTGACATTTTGTTTGAGCGATAAAGCCAAACTACACACCAGGAAAGAAGGTCAGTGTCTCCGCTATCAGTTCCAGCCATGTTGGTGGCCGGGATCCTTCTGCACACGCCCAGCCAAGCAGGGTTGCAACGCTGTAAGCGTTTGCAGCCAGACGGGCTGAACAATGGCTCACCTGGCTAGTGGATAACGGAGACATACTGTAATACTGGGGAGGACAACGATGAGGAAGGACCAGATAAACTCACTTAAGGTGCCATTTACAAAATGTTGTGATATCACCGACAAAACACGCACGAGGTGTGGTTCTTTTCCGCCGCCAGCTGCATTATGGCGCCGTGCCACATTGGTCACGTGACCCCGGAAAGCCGTAACCCCGCTGGATAGACAGCTCCATTTCCTACGCTAGGAGTGATGGTTTACAGGTCAGGCATATTTGAAATCGCATTCATGAAGCTGGCCATCTTCTGTTGCAACTGAAACAGGATCGGGCATGCGGGAACGATGACAGCGATAACGGCAGCGGCACAGAGGATGACCTGTAAGTCTGATTCACAAAAGATGTGGTGGCGGCAGCCCTGGGTCGGCGATCTCCTTTTTGCTTCCACCGTGCCCTCTGCTCCTCTGAAGCCTTGTGATGTAAAAGCTGCCATGCATTTCCAAGACACTTCCAGCGTTACAGTCCCCTCATCCTCCTTTCATCTTCGGTGCCCTGGAGTCGATCGTGACGATCTGAGCCGTAGGCAGTCCTGTCTGCTCTCTTCCACATTTTTACACCTCCTCCAGCTCTCCATCCGCATTTTTTTTTTACCGTCAACTGTTCTCGAGTCATATGTCTTTCCTCTGTTCCTCCTCCCAGTCCTCATCTTCTGCAGACCAAATGCTTCAAAGTCGCACGTCTCCTCTCTGTTCTGCAGCTCTGTCCGCGTTTTTTCACAGATCTCCTACCATCCCTTCTTCCCGCCGCTCCTTCTCACCGCCTCCGCGGGCTGCTATGCCGTGGTGTTTTCAACGTGGCTGGATTTCAGCGGAACGGGCAAGAAACCGGGCGGCCACAACTTTCGAACGCTCTCAGGAACTCAGGAGTGTCACTGTGGTGATGGAAGCCATCTGTTTGGCAGTGACACAGCGACACAGTCAAAGACACATCTCCGTGGATACCGCCGAGCCTGACGGATGGGATGGATGCTCTATATTCTCACTGTGTTGAGTGAGAGATGCTGAGAAAAGATTTATCACACCGAACTGTACAAAGCAGCAATAGAGCATCCACACCTAGGAACAAAAATGCTAAATTTGTGCACAAATGATGGATTAGAATCACTTTACAGCTTGATGAAGCAGAGGGAATGGAAGAAAACCTGTATATCCATTTAATAGCACAGTTTTGGACACAGTGCCCCATAATCCCTAATTTATTGTCACTTTTAAGGTACAGTGTTTGACTGATATGTTAGCTTGCGAAAAATAAATAATTTATACAAAAATTTATGACATCAGCCAATTATTCTTATGATAATGCAAAGAGCAAAAATTTCATACATATACTGACGCTATCAGCTTTTTAACAATATATACCCTTGGGCAGGAATGGCTTGCATTTGCAGCAATCATGATGATCTCCACGGTTACCCAGAGAGGTATGAGTATATATAGTGTGTATTTTAGTGCAATTCAACCCATTAGCCAACATAGGTGGCCAACATAGGCAAGGTCAGGTTTATGCATGGGCTTCCCTGGGCTATAAATCAGGGCCCTGAATTGTAGAGGGCCCTAATTTTTTTTTTAAGTTGTTACAACAGCACTTTACACTGCAGGTAGGGCCCCAACAATAAATTTAGTCCAGGGCCCCCCAAACCCCTAAATTCAGTTCTGGCCTACGGTGCCATCTTTTAAGGGGTGCACGGAGTGCACCGTCCGGGACACCGTCGGCAGTGAAGCTGACCCACAAGGGCTTTGACCGCCACTGATGCATTTATACATTCTTTGCTAAGTGGACAAACTCATCCAAAGCAATTCACAGCTTCATCCGTTATATTTAGACACTGAACGGATATATTTAGACAAAGTACAGACACTGATCAAATGAAGCTAAACAGCAGGATTTTTTTTTCCTCTTTAACTATAACGCCACCTTGTGGCCCATTTAGCGCTACTTGGCCTACAAAACAGACTCCACGTCCATGTGGAGTCAGTGCCTGTCTGACAGGACACAACCTGAGAAACCAAATTTCTCAGTTCATCCCAAGGAACTGATCTCCTGGCAGCTAAGTGTGATCGGCGCCTTCAGAAGAGGAGCTTGGGATGAGTGCGCTGATGTACGCCCCCCCACCCGCTGTGCTAACCGTCAAATCGGGCGGCTCCGGCCTTCATCCACAGACCTGTCCCGCAGAGCCTGTCTCCTCGCCGAAAGGCCATAGCAGGCATCAAGATGTGCCTTGTTCCAGTCATGAGTACCGCTTATGAGTTTGACAGGCACATACACTCATGTTTACGATTCAGTCCCCTAAATATACTGCTGAGATACAAATTCTGGGGGTTTAACGTTACAGCTGAATTATTCAACAGACGGTAAAAAAAATGAATTATGCATAATCACTACAAAGATATTTCCATAATGTCATAATCTCTATAAAATGTTGACATTTTGGAAACGGATATTTTACTCATAATGATGCTCCTAAGCTGACAGAGAGCCTCTGAGGTATAATCGGCCCTTTTATACAGAATAATAAAATCATCAATATGCTCCAAAGGGAAATCAGTCAGACCACATCTGAATGGGAGCAACCTTTACAAACACTTTACTTCCTACGCCAAGCAACATTGACACATTTTGCAACAAGATAAAAATGGAGTGCCTTCCAGGTGCCGTTCGGCATCACTTGTAGCCTACATTCACCTAAAAGGCTTCTTTTGGGTTAAGATAAAATGTCTTTAGCTCTTTTATTGAGGACAATGTGAGGAATGACCACCAATGTTACAGAAAAACTATATTTATGCCATACATATAAATAGAGTGGATACTGAAGAGATTTGGAAATCTATGTCAGCCGATTCCTCCTTGGCTGTCCAGCCTTTCCATCTCCCACAAAATGCTCAACAGAAAGCTTTTATCCTGGGAGTCTCCAGGCCCCCTGTCACTTTGCTCCTCCCTGTAGGGGTGGGGCTTTGCGTGGAACTTAGTATGTTAAAACTAAGGATTGCCAGAAGTCTGAACTAGTTCCATTTTCATTGGAAAGCAAATAGCACAATATTTTACTCTTTTGGTAGCACAAAACGTTGAAGCAGAATTTCATTTTAGCAGTAGTTGCAGGTTTTTATCCCTTTCTACACTCCAAACCCAATTAGAAACATTCAAACGTTGCTCGTTAGACTAGAACCTTCAGCACCATGTAGGTGGTACAACTGTTGTGCTGTCTCATGGGGGGTTTCTCAATATGCATGCTTGACTATTATCGGGCTCTCCTGCACCCGTTTTACATCATCTTCCACTGCCGAAGTTACTCATTAACAGAAGTACAGAGGATGGAAAAAAATCCCTGGATGTTGGTCTTGCTCCGCTCCAGATATCAAGGACACAACGGTTGCATCCTCACCAAACGAGACCAATCCCACGATTCACTGTGGCCCAAGTTTGTTCTTGGGAGGCGAGCCAGCAAGACCAGTCTCGCTAAGACCACGTGTACGATCTTTGTTCATGGCATTGAGAAACACCCATCTGTCTCTGGGTGGGTGGGGAGTCCCACTTAGACCAGAGGCAAATGAGCGGCAGGAGCTGGAAAGCGTTCTTGGGAGCACCAACACTCACATCAACAGCACAAATAACATGCAATCTACTTGCTGCCACTTCCAATTAAAACAGATTATCATTCCTCCCATAAGAAAACACTTCATCTGCCTTTTAAAGAAGTAACATTCTTTAACGTGATTAAGTACCCCTGCAATTTCATAAATCATAGCAGCCGGGAGCATCTACACATCCACCGTCCACTACTCTCTGGGATGCCAGCACAGGCTGAGCACAAGCCATAGAGTTCTGAGTGTATATAATACATATAAGACACCTGGATGTGTGAGAAAAAACACATGGGAATGTGATGTGACGAGGTATAAGGTGTGAGGTTCAAATGCATATGGAGAGTGTATGTTCACAGGTTCATATCTCCGTCAGGTACAAGAGGTCATCAGTGCACTGCGCAGAAATCAGCAATGCCGGTTGGTGTTCAACTAATGCAATTAAGAGAACATTTTGTAGAGAACATTTGACTGTGAAGGTGTGCATACAAATGCAGACAAGAACAGTCATTGGGCAACACAGGGATCACCACCTTGACTGAGAAGTCCGGCCTGACCGGAAGCTGAGTCAGGAATGGGTTTCCTGGGTATGGATACAGCAGTCTTTAACCGTATAGATCATTATGAAACCAGAATTTGTTGCTGATGGCTTCCTCCACTCACAGAAAATAACAACCTTCGTGCAAAATCTCCCTGAAAAACCTGCGAACAACAAGAACATCAAACCCATCAAAATCACCTGCTGACCTGCTGACCTTCTCTGTTTTACTCTGCATGGAATTATGGGAACCGGCATTATGTACAGCTGGACTGTTTGCTCCTTCTGCACTTTAGTTTCTCCATGTGACCTTCATGTCCTCCCACAGAATTCTGCCAGCTGTCTTTATCCTCAAACAAGGAGAAGCAAAAACCCTAAATGACAAACCCAAATAGCTTCGTATTCAGACAAATCCATTCCCTGCAGGCTAAACAGGGGAATGACTAAATAAATAAAGGCTTGAATCTGACACCAAGAATAGCTCATCTCTATCTGTGCCTTTTGTGTCGTCCCTTTATTGTCAGATGAAGCATGGCGTGGAATTAAGGGCTCTTTCAGTCGCGGCGCTGTGAGGGGTTCGTCTTCATTACCGTCGGGCGGGTGGGGGTGGCCAGTTGAGTGAGGGTCTGAGTCAACCTCCACCACCCTGCCGCACGTGACGTGCCAGCGGGAAGAAAGAGCAGGGAATCACGGATCAAAAAGCAGACAAGACACAATTGGGTGAGAGTGAAGGAGACAGTAAAGAGTGGGAGCGTCCAAGCAAACACGCACATTAAATAATAACTGGCTTTTTGGTATGATGGGATAGGAAGTAGATCTCGATTGAAAAGGGGTGTGGCTTCCTGTCGATGTCCCGTCATAAGAGCCAAAAAAGCACAACTTGGCTCCCTTCACTCTGGCGTTCGACGGACTCCGTCTCCTTGCCAAAGCTCAACAAAGACTGGATTGGGGTAATTATTGGCCCCGACGGAATGCAGTCGCTCCCAGGGGTAACACCTGGTTGTCCAGCTGTTTCAATCTGCAGCAATGAGGGTAGCAGAAACTTCATAACACATGCTGATAGCACAGAAGCAGCGCCTGAGGAACAGGACACATACATAACCAATCCGAGGAATCCTTAAGACACAGGCAGAGGACACCGTCTTGCAAAAACATCAAGGAGATTAAAAGATGACAGATGAGCTGCTGCCAAAAAAAAAAAAAAAGAAAGAAGGTAGAAATTCCAAAATCAAAGTGTATTCTACCCAGTCCCAACCTGATGTGTGGAAACATGCAAGGTCGTCCGTAAATCCGGAATAAAATCCGAAAACAAACTATGCGCACGGAGGGGAGCAAGCATTAAATTTTAATTTCGCATAGTATATTCAAATGAACTTCCCGATTGTGTCAGATACATGTGATATTACATCAGACGGCAAGAGAAAGCCGCCAATGAAGCTCCTACTGAGCGTCTACGGATGTCTGTCGCAGCCTGCCGGTTACCTGGTTACCTGGATTATTCAGCCATTAACTGCAATGCCAGATCTCAGCACCGTCTTCTTTCCAATCTCAACCACCGAGGCCGCCAGCTCCGTCTTATGAGCCCATGGTTTCAAATGAGCCACGGACTCCGTTTCGTTTTTCTTGCCTTGACCAACGCTGCACGTGCTCCGCTCTTATGGTGGGCTAAGCACTTCGACGTCCTCGACGTTCACACACTGACAGGAATTCAGCCAACACTATCATGCAGGTGGACACACGTCAATGACAAGAAGGATAACTATGGGCTTTGGGTACCTGTAGAAGACACGGAGCCAACATGCTACCAGTAATCTCACACATGAGCCTGACACGAGCTCCTCCAGCGTCCTCCATTACCACACACAAGTGGTGAGGTAATGGCCCCATCTTGAGAAGAAACCATGTTTCTATGCCAAGCCCTCAAAGCTGGAATGATGGCAGCCTTTGTCAGCACCCAGGCCAGGACCTGATTTCATCTAGCAAACTAGGGTCAAGTAACTGGACCTGACTTCCTAAAGCTTTGTTTTCATACACGGCTGCACCAAAAAAGCGCTGTGGGTGTGAGGGAGATGCGGATTGCTTCCTGGAGAGACACAATGCAGCCACCGCTACCGGGATGCTAAATCCACACCCCCCGCCCAACAGGGTATTACAGCCCGACAGAAGGCCATGACAGGAATCAATAAAACGGCAACATTAGCTTGTTTTCGGGGAAATGCAATGCGTAGTCCTACACAATGTCGAAGCTATGGATTTGGTATCTCCAGACAATAAGAGCAGTAAATGAAAATGCCAGAGAGGGGATTAATATAAACTTCGCTTAAAATATATCAGATGCAGACACCCTTGAGGGAATGAAATGTTCGAAGTCTACCAGACATATGGGGGGAAAAAAAAGCTGTTATTGTTAAAAGTTTTTGCTCTTCCAGGTTCAGTGTAACTTACGGCTTTGTATAAGTACCTTTCATAACGAATTGGACTAATGAAGCATTTACTTCATTAAAAGTCGCACTTTGCTTGGAGAGTTAATACGTTATTACAATATCATTATGCATATCGACACTGCTTTAAACAAACTTATTCCCTTATATATGAACCAAGACAAGCAGCATGTATTCTTAAGTGTGTATTTTTTACAGTGCATACTGGTGGTGAGACTGGAGTTTCATTTATATATTTTCCTTTCTTATAACCATTTTTATTGTCACTGCACATTGCTATAATGTATATTGTAAACTGACAGTCAATGCAACATTCCCTTTGAAGTGCCTTGGTTTAAACAAACATTTGAATAGGATTCATGTCTAAACTTTTATATGGCTGAATCCGCTGTTTTATTCAGAGCAATAAAACGTCAGGAATCTTTACTTTATAGGGCCTTCAGTACAGAACATTTGATATTCACATTTTTTACCCAGTGTGCTGTTTAAAAATGCTAATGTAGTTGGCAGTTAAATTTGTATTATGATTAAGGAAATGTCAATATGTCAGTTTTTGAAAAACCCCGGTAACTGAAGAGAATGTCCAGTTCCTACTACTAAGATCTAGGGGATGTTTCCATATCTGTAGATATGCAAATGGTCCTTGGGATGACAATAAATCAATGGTCACATACCCAAGAGGATCAGAAGGTGATGTTCAAATGGCACGGGGACTATAAATTAGACATCTGCCACAGTGGCCATGAATAATCTGCGTGCTTATGGGGGGGGGGGGGGGGGGGG
>JAODJW010000079.1:688784-699009 GCA_026777045.1 Hyperopisus bebe
CCCGCAGTGACTGTTTCCCCCACGTGCTCCAGAACGCAAGACTAATTAACTATGCCATCTTTCTTGTCTATATACAAACCAAATAAATGCATTCTAAGAACCGCCAGGACTCACCTTAAGACACAGGAGTAGAGTCCAACGTCCTGCAGCTCTGCTGGACGGAACCATATGGCGTCCTCCTCCTTGCTCATGCGCAGTCCGTCGAAGGAGATGGGTTCCTCAAAGTCGCCGTGGCCAGCGCTCTTGTACCACATGAGACTGAGTCCCGCACTCTGCGCATGAGTGTAGTTGGCTCGGATGTATCCGTAAAACAGGGCGCATTTAATCCGCACCGGCTCCCCGTGAAGCACCTTGTATTTCAGGTAGTCCACTGACCAATCTGTGCAGCCGTCCACTGAGGAGCAAAGGGTGGGGGAGGGGGGAGAGAAAACGGCAGCTAATTAGCATCAACTGGGCTACATCAAAGACAATCATATCACCACGTCAAGGCTGCTGGAACTCAGTGGACCAAACCGTGTTGAAAGATGTGCGTGAAAACGTGCGCCGCGTCAGTGAAGGGTGTCGCCATGGAAACATTGCTTGTGGAAAAGTACTGTCCACTAATTGGGCTTAACAAGTTTCGTTTTTGTCAGAGCTACGCTCATCCCATCATTTCCAAATCTGTTGTTTCTAATATAATGAGATAATGTTTTCACAGGCTACTAAATAAAAGCTTCAGAATTAACTTTTACAGGGAAATTTTTATATTACATGGAAAAAATTTCAAAGCTAATAAAAAGACCTAACAATGTGTTAACAAAACATAATTTGTTTGCAGTGTTAATGATGAAACCAAAAAATGTAATATTAGTGCATTTGTAACATATCATTCACGTGCTATTTGATGTTTGCACATTATTACATAAATACAACTATTTTAAGTGTTTTGTCATGTCTAAGCCTATTTCCATGGGGTCTGACCAAATGTCCACTGCACAGAAAACACGGGCACTTGGAAGAAGACTGATTAAAATTTCTCTAGCATTCGAAGAACCTCGGCTCCAGATGAGCCAGTTTTTTGCTTAAGACTCCCAGTTTAAAGGCCTGAAACATTAATGGGGTCAACCAGCCTGTGTCAAGAATCCCCCAGGTGTTGTCTCCTCCCAGACTGTGAAGTTGCACTGGCGAAGCCCCAAATGCATCACCATGAACACAGCGATGCGGAGAGCAAACACCTTTCGCCTGCGAGGCCGTGTCACATAGCTGATGGTGTGGTGTGATGAACGGCTGAACAGTATCGAAGCTCTGCTCTTTTACTTCATGTACCTGAACACAGGGCCGGCCACCCTATAGGTGACATACCTAGGCAACCGCCTAGGGGGCGCAAAAGAGCAAATGAAAAAAATTCGAAGAAACACCTCTGCATTACTGGACATTCCAGTTATTTTTAATATTTCACTAATTTTCTTGCTAAACAGACAGCAAATTTATTGACAGAGTTTGTTTTCTGCTGGTCTAGGGGTTGTTTCGGCGGGAGAATTTCAAATCCATGGCATTATGGGAAGGGAGAGCTGTGTCCAAACCCCCCCCCCATCCAGAAGGACAGCAGGACTTTAGTGCATGCACACACACTAAGAAACACACTTACAGATTTACTGTACTCACTAAACATGCAACCATGACTAAATGTTCGGGAATTTTTCCAATTCCCAAGCTTCCTTATAAAATAAAGAAATGATTCTCTCTGGGAAGCGCTTTGACAACCTTTCATGTGTTTGTTTTATTTAAATTTAATTGACAGATCCACGTGCATAATAATATATACTTACCGATACAAAGCATAGTAAAATGTGCGTTGTTTTGTGCAGAGGTGCTATACCACAAACTGCATCCAATGTGTAGAAATAGTCAGGATTCTGAACTAGAGCTGCACCCCCCGCCTCCTTTGTTCTGGTATCTCCTCATCTTACCAAGAGGCCCACACAGCAGTGAAAATCGATTCGAGAAACAAATAAATAAAACCCCTTCGGCACACGAGATGTGTGTGAGCATCCGCTGAACACGGAGGCGACCGCGTGGCACCCGCCCAGCGCTGTCGTGACACGCGTTGCCTATTCTGGTCACGGCGTGTATCTAAAAAAGAGAGAGCACACGGCTGGCTGTGGCATCCTCATCCCCACTCACTAGAGATACCTGTCTCACAGGCACGGCTGGATTGGATGGGGCTACCTCATTTGCATGTGCTCCTAACCAATCAAATTCCCACTACCCATTACACTGTAAATACACTGTTTAATAATTCTCAGCCTGATATTTTTTAATTCAATATATATGGATGCACAGTGCTGACACAAGCCCCTGAGAGAGTGGGTTTCATTTCTGGGAGTGGCTTAGATGGTAGCCCCGCCCCCCACTACCTCAATCTGCATGATCATTGGTTCCTTGGCATCAATGGGCCAGGACACCATAGAAGATGCTATTAAACTGATTGCCTGTAATGGGTGTGGGTCTTGTACAGAAAGAATATGGGGAGGAACATGAAAACCAGGAATGGTAAAGAAAAGACAGAACACTAACAGCCACAGCGCAATCCTGCAGCTGGAGCATTTTCCAAACAGAACCTTCATGGCTGCCCTGCTTCCCCCAGGTTCGCCTTTAAGCACATATGAATGAGGGCAGTATCATTAAGATTAAGTGCTGTGGGTTTAAGACGTGGGATGGAGCACTCTAAGTAGCTGAGCGCGCGGTCAGTAAAGGCCACGTTAAAATAGCGGGGAGTTGGTTATCGAGGTCACAGAGGAGATTATAAATGCAGATCAATTTTTTTTCCGTCAAACTTCCAGCTTCCTGAGAAGTGGGTGGAGAGAATGAGACAGTTCCAGCACAGTTTCTGAACAGCGAGTGAAACGGCCTCCTCAGCTGAGCCGACATCACAGTAAACCACCCATAGCAGATCATCCATCCATCTCATCCCACGTCTGTCCTTCACTAGGTCCAAACACTTCTCCCTGCTGCTCTCACTGCCCTTCAAAATGCCCATCAGCTCCTTCCTCCTGCCCCGATGCCCAAGGAAAAGTCCGCAGGCCCCCCTCTCCCCCCTCATTACATCCCGCGCTACGTTCATCCCATTAAAACAGCTGGCAGTCACAACTGCCAAGTTCTCCACGGATGAATCCTAATCATGCATCCATAAATATTTCATTTACAGAAGAAACAACTTAGCAGCTAATTAAGGTCGAAGAAAACTCATCATCTAATTGGCCTGTGCCATTCCGCTCAGTTCCACTTCCAACTCATCAGTTTAGCTTTTGCTTTCGTTTGCTCAGATTGCCATCTTCATCTCTCATAAAAGTCGAACGTTTCTGGTAATCTGTGGGCTCCTAAATCTTACAGACCTAGGGAACTCTTCGGAACATGGATGTGAGGGTGAGGGGAAGGCCTTCTCTGATATCCTGCTGTGCAAACGCGGTACTCCCTTTAATTTGAGTGGCTGATTGATCATCTTGACGTCTCGATAGCTGACACAGTACTGAGCCAAGCGGTACGTGAGCACAATGTTAGGGAGATCATAGGTGCTTACTCTGTGTCTATTATTATTTCTCTCCTAACCACCCTGTGGTGGGTTCAACATCTTCAAGAACTTTCCATTATTATTCCGTGAAGATTTTCCCAGTCGATATATAACCTTTAGCACATAGTCACACTGAATCCCAGCTCATCATTATAGGACATTAAAAGGGGCCCCACAGTCACATCAGCAGATGACTGAGTACTTGCATTTGACTTTGAGGACTCCTACTGAAGCAAGTTGTAATGGATATCGGGTAGAATTACGGGGAAGAACTCTGTCATCCTCGGCCATCTGTCCTACTTTCGAGAGCGTCCAAATACTTTTAAATCTGAAAGTCTATTTCTGATGGAAGATGATTCATAGATGAATGAGAGCTATAATTATCCATGTATCATCCCTCCCCCACATTCATGCAGTTGTCCTGTCCATGGTTAACGTTGAACACTATCAAAGTTCTGAACATAGAAGAGTTTGTCGAAACCGTGCCTGCTTCTGTTGCCATGGTGACAAAGGGGTTAACCTCGTTAATCAGGCATCGACTAATTAAGCACCATTTTGTGTACAGTAATGCTACACTGCTGTGTGGCAATCTGTAACTAAACCAAGCACTCACGAGGACTGCTTAGCATAATTATCACCCTTAATTATCTGTACAGGCATCCCTACCATGGGAATTAGGACTCCCTAGTTTTTGGGAGAAGCATATGTGGGTACAGTCACAAGCCACAAAGACACGGGGCTAGGAAAACCCCACGTCAACGTCAGGAATCGTGCGAGGTTTACTTAAAGGGTGCGGGATCTGTTGCTAAGCAAGGTTTTCAATGTGCCGTACGAGCACAGATGTTAATTTCAGCAACACGCGAGAGAGAATACAACACTTGATGCCCAAAGACAAAGTGATATCCCAAAACATACTGATCACAGTCCCTGCTAGCGTGGAACTGGAGACAAAACATGCAATTAGTTATCAGAAAATGAATATGAAATATTCATCAACAGCATGACTGCTGCAGCGGCTGCTTACAATTAATGTCAAGAGAGCTTCCCCTGTTAATTATTCAGCAGATTAGCAATATTGGAAATCATTCCGCAACCGAGTTGGAGCAGTTATTAGAGCACAAGTCTAATGAAGTACGTTTTGGATCAGAAGAGAATTCAATGTAAATAATTGTTTTGCGACAGTTGTAATATAGCACACTGCCTAGTTGTTTACCACAGGGCAGAGGCAATAATAAAACAAGAAAAACACTTAAACCTTATGAAATTTGTCTTCATTTCATATACGTTTGCTTAATTCCAATAACAATAAGCACCAAAAACATTATTGTTCTTCACACACGCCAGTGCACAGAAAAATCCAGAAGACAATGACTTTCATCGGCCAGATGGTAATGCACAATGGAACTCTATAATATTACCACAAGGGCATCTGTCAGGACCCTTGATTTTAACCTTGTGGGACCTAAAAAGGATGTTTTATTACATTTTACACATCCAAATATATAAAATGTTCACTTGATATTCAGACACTGATCAATGGATTGACTACACCTTTGTTGTAATAGGCAACAGCAGATCAATACATGATCTGAACGATGGGTTGAAAACAGTTACTGGATACTAATAAAATATGAGTCATACATGTTGAACTAGAATTGGGGGGATACTTGTATACAGGGGAGAAATTGAATAGAAAGAGCTATGTGGGAAATGTAAGATAAAAGAAAAAAAACAGATAATCAGAGAAGATAGGGCTTTCGGAAAGGCTTGGATGAAGTGGATACGTTAAACTATCAGAGATAGCGGCAGATACAGTGTATCGTGGCGCAGGGCAGGGGTCTATAAGGGCTAACAAACCGCAGCGGAACCCCGCGGTAAGCGTGCCAGCTCGCGGTTTACGGAGCCCTGCGCTTTACTGAGGAGCCCAGCAGGCGAAAACAGGCAACCCCTTCAAAACAAAGTTTCTCAAAGCGGGCATGGAGTGCGCTAGGAGTGAAAAAGGAGCGGAAATCTCCGTGCCACAGGGCGGCATCCCAATTAGGCTGGGGAGCGCCGGGTGTGGTGTCTCCAAACAGCTCATGCCATTCTCCCCGCTGCTGTGTCCCAGATTACAGGCCTGATTAACCTCCACGTTTGCGAAGAAGCGCTGATGATCTTTAGTCTCATTACCTCCCCCACCCAGCTCCATTTACCTCCAACCAAATTTCTGTGCCCGTTTACCGGCCGGTCTCCTATCCGGAGCCCCCTCCCACGACATCACGTGAAGGCGTGTACATAAACTGCCGTTTTGCCTTCGCAAAATGACTTCAACATTCTTTTTTTTTTACTGATCATGGTGAAAATGAGAATAACTGGCATGTCAGACATACTTTGACTGATATCTCGATTAAACACTGTGCATGCAGTTAATTTCACTCTCTAACACACAGAAAGCCTCACCTCCCATCTCACGTTGAATGGACGGTAATTATTCCTGTGGAGAAACGAGCCTAAATGCCAAAACACAATGGACCGGGATTTCATTTTATCATCACAATCAATGTAGAAGATACTGTAGAAAAAAAGGGGATTTACGCACTTCACTAAGACATCACGCTACATGCCAAGACTTCCATCTCATTTAATTTGGTCAAAATACACCGCGTGGTTTGAATATTGCCTCATTTCTTCATCATAGCGGGTTCTTACGCTGGATCACATTTTAACTGCAAATCAAACTTGACAGCTTCAAATTAATTAGTTTACCTGTTTCCAGTTTTCCATTAAATAACTCGTATCTATTTTTCTATATTTTTCACAGGAGGGAGTGGAATGACATTCTCAAATAACGCAAGTGACACAGTACCACCGGTGTGGATGGGTTTTTGTCTGGTTGAACAAGCAGACAAGGTCTGACACAGTTCTGGTGGAGATAGGTGCCCATACCAAAGAGACGGTTCACCTGAATGTATGAGAACGAAGCTGATTGACTTGCAACTATGCCCCACAAGCCTAAATTAATTCCATTAAGTAGAGCAATAGGGAAAAATATACTTAAGGCAGACCGATTGATTTTTCAATTAGAGGTGAACTGTTGAAAATGCCTACTATTAAACTGAGTAGTTACAACAGCTTTAGGAGAGTTAAAAATATAACGAGTTTGCGGTTATCGTTATGGAGCTCTGTCTGCAGCAAGTGGATTGGCTTACAATTCCTGGGAGCTTTGAATCACTCACCGTGATAGAAATGATATTGCTTCATGTTTGTGTGCACCAGAAATTCACTACAGCTTCCTGGCCGGAAAAAAAACACTTAAGTGATGTCAACTACACACAGTCAGAGTTAATCTTCTTTTCACCTTATGGAACATGGGGTGATAATTTCTAGGTGTGTGTTTCTGCAAGTCTGAGGGTGAATAAAGAAGGAAATTCTGCAATAAAACTGTACCATGGTAAGGTGGAACACAATGCTAACCCACCCAGAATTTGAACGGATTATAGTCTTGCTTCTAGGTCTGCATCTTGCCCAAGCGAATCAAAACAAACCGAAACTTCCTTCTCTGGCTAAAAGGTTCAGGTTGCATCTCAGCTTACTTACAGATGGTGGATCCTGTTTGTTTACAGGGCACCTGGTCCATTAAGAATACGTTCATTTTGCGGCCTTTTCACTGCCGTGTCACATGTATCGTGAGTATGTTTCTGGCTCCTGTAGCTGAACAAGTAGAGCATTGTGCCAACAACATGAAGCTTGTGGGTTTGTTTCCAGGGCTCACATACAGGATTGCCCTTCCCTCTACTGTAAATCGTTTTGGATAAAACCATCAGATAATGTAAAAAAATGTTTGTTGGACACGGGACTTCCCTTAGCTCAAACTAATTAAATTAAGCACAGTCGCAAAGCCGACGTAAGGTGTGGGTGCTCCAAATGGTCCTCTCCACTTCCTTGGCCCTTGCCCTCCTTCTTATGGCCTCTCACACCAATTCATCTCCCAACAAACTCCTATAAAACCTGGCATCTCATCACCTCCCGCCCGCATCCAAACTCCGTGTAATTATTGGCCGGCTGGTTTACTTTTATTGAGACAGGAAAGACACATTCTCTGTTACCGTGCTCTCTACCTCTCTTCCTGTGCTCTCTCTCAATTTATTCTCCTCCAAATAAACAATACCCCCTCCTCAGTGCCTAATGTGAAGAGAGATACAGAATTTCATTAGCACCATGAACAAGACCACGGAAATTATTTTTGCCAGGTCTCTATCAATGGTTACTTATTTACCTCTAACCTCCACACACAGTACAGACAACACCTTACAGAGTGCTATAACGTACATTTTTGCAAGGGTTTTCAAGTACTATTACACACTACTATTAAAACAATTATTTTTGGCCTAACGTAATTTTAGTTAAATGTGTAATATGTAATTAAGTTAGCATACCACTGACATCGAAAATACAGTGCTCTTAAACATAACCTTTTTGAGGACAATCATGAACAGTTCTGAAATTTGGGTATGAAAAAAAAACTCATTGATCTGTAAAATATTTTCCAGTGTTTCCAAATGTAACAGTATTAGCAAGAATGGCAGCCAGGAATTTTAAGTTAGCTTAATACGGGCTTAAATAGACACGGTTTGTAACTGACACAGTCTGTTGCATGTTTGCCTTGAAACCTGTTCTACACAGATAAATCATTGAACATCATGGACAAATGGACACACACCCACACACACCCACACACACACACACACACACAAATATAGTGAACATGGCACAGACCCTGGATCAAACAGTGAAGGATCGATACTCTGGGCAGAACTTCTCCTAGCATTGTTCTCCTGAATGAGATGGTTGTTGTCTGATCTTCACTTGTCATTTTCCAAAAATGCTTCCTCAGCAGAGGAGGCAAAAAAAAAAATCTTTGGTGGGGAGGGAAGCTTTTTGCTGGTGACTGGTGGTAGATTACCTGGATAGCTGGAGGTTTCTCAGGTGGACAGAAGACAGTCACATCGCATTAGACTCTGGAAGCAATCATCCATGGGAAAGTGCAGCAAAAACAGCAGTGTTCCTCTGCTCTATAAAAGCACCGGCTCCTTGGGGAAAGGTGACCACGAGCTTGTTTAACTCACAGCTAATCAGAATATTCTGACTAGACCTCGTGACCTTTCCAGCAAGTAGGAGAAGCAGACTTTTCGCCCGACTGTGCAGACGATCATGACTTGCACAAAAACTGACCCTAAGCGACCCTGGACATCAACTGACAGAAAAACTGGGACTTAATCAGGATTATAACTCAAGAGGCCCATAAACAGATGTCTTTTAGGTTTTATAGATTTATATATGACCCTAAAGGACATTTCCTTGCAATGAGACTGACTTACTATGGTGAGGTTAACTGCCACAAGTCGAAGAGACCAAAGGAAACCAATAAATTTCTCTCTAGCCAGCTGCACACCTAGTCTCATCACCATGTTTGAATTCATCCAACCCCCCAGACAAAGAACCCATCTTAATAGGATGAGAATTGGCTTTCCCTGATCTTTACACTCCATCGTTCGATCCTCAATCTCAGCCTGTCCATCTCTACCCGTGCTAGTCGGACAACCATCATTTACATGCAAATGTGCTGCAATTATTGTTATTTTGTCACGAGGATCAACAATGCTGACATTTCCTTTGCTGATCCACTTTGCATCAGATTCCATCTGAATTTCAATTGTCTTCACCATTTCTCAGGTGTCCCCTGTACTGTGCATGTGTAACAGTCCCTCAAGGGCCACATTCAGTATCCAAACACTCCTGGGTACAGTATGTCCTTCAAACTCCAGTCAGGTGCAGCTATGATGAAGGTAGGATATGGCCACTTCTTGAAGTGTAAGACATAGTTTAATATAGAGCCATTGCTCGCATTAGAATCAACCGTCATTACTTCTGTGCTTCCACATAAGACCATGTGTACAACTCCTGTGTGTTTTTGTGAGGCTTTGTCATAAAGTTTTGAAAAATGATGCTGAGTAACAGTAAAGTATCGACCTTCTCGGCACAATAATGGCCAAACACCTACTGACATTTAGCATTTACTGTACAAGCCGGCCCACATCAAAACATTGTACCTCAGCCTCCTAAATGTATAAATAGGTGCCAAAGTTACATTTGCCATGACAATAAAATTTCAGTGCCGCAGTCACAAAAATAATTTATCGCCCTGTTATTTTACTGCAGATAAGATCCATTTACTTTCATGCTCGTTATTTTAATACACACATTTATAAAACTCCAATTATATGCCTTTCCATCCATTCATTTTTAATAAACTCTTATCTAGTTACGATTACTGTTAGATGCAGAGAGCTGGAGGGGACACCAGTCCATTACAGGACAGACATGGAGGGATTCAGAGAGTCCAGATCACCAGAAGGCGACATCTTTGGAACTGGAGAACACAGAGGAACCCCAGGAGAACCCCCCCCCCCCCAACTGGACAAACACACCGAGTTTCGAATCTGGGGTCAAATTCAAAACCACAGCAATAGACCCAGCCTCCTTGTTTTAATTACAGCCTTATTCCCTGCAAACTAATCATCTAAATACTTAACTGCCAGAGACGAAGCAATTTTATGCACTCAAAGGACTGAAGAATGACATTACATTATATTTCCCTGAGTGAGAACGCTGTCTGGCCTGGATTATCACCTTCAA
>JAODJW010000079.1:722429-733870 GCA_026777045.1 Hyperopisus bebe
CCCCCCCAAACTGCCCCTCCCAGCCTCGAGTGCCCCTAGGCCTGCTGGGAAACCTGCATCAGCACATTAATGTTTACAGTCTAAACTCAGCGAGCGGATGCCATCTTCTCACTCCATGTGACGTTAGGTTTCCCTTTCAAAGCAAATCATCCCTGCCGAAAATGGTGACATTATCCTCGCAGTGTTCCACGAGCGTTTTAAATACTACATTTAGTCGAAATGTATTTACTGCCCAAGGCTGTTCGATTCCATCTGCAAAAACAGCTTCTCCAGAATCACAGGAAATGCACGCAGGGAATGCCTTTCATGCAGCTGCCTTCTAAAGCTCCCTGTGTTATACCGCATACTATAGAAGTGTATAATGGAGAAGGAACTGCAGGTATTTTAAAATAATTGCAATGGTAGCAATTACGATGTTAGTGCTGCGATCAGGTGCAGATCGTGATGCGATTGTTTATCTCAGATGGAGCTGGGGTCTAAGAGTGGGGTCCTTCTGCGTCCCAGCACGATGAGCATCTGAAGTGGAGAGCTGCGGAACAAGCTCTCGAGTAAAATCAATTAAGCAAAATCAATTAAAGGGCCCCTTGTATATTAAGCAGAGGAGCTGGATGAGTTAGACCTCGTCGTGCGTCTTGCTGCTGTCTCTGCACTGGAAGCACTGCCTCTCCCAGTATTGTTATCCAGTGGGGGGGGTGGGGAGGGGTCGTGATCCTTGTTGGAGGGTACTACCGAGCACAGAACGTTGGGAGACGAACCGCGAGACCGTCCTTGGCGCGAAGAGGAGCGAACCGAACAGGTTCATTATCCACCCCGGCAAGGAGTAGCACCGTCACGAGCAGCAGTGCGGGAGAGCTGAGCTCTCTGCGGCATCTCATGTCAGACTAATAAAGTCGAAAGGAAGCCACTGTACCACAATCTGTCTCTGCTTCTGGAGGCGTCTGCCTTTTCTGTGTGCTGTCTGCGACGTTTGCACCCTCAGTAATTAATCCTGCTGCTTGCTTATGGCGTGACGGAGGTGAAACTCCAGTCCGTGACACACGCAAATGCAAAAAACAGCTTCTTAATGCTGGAGAATGAAGAAAGAAGTTCTGCCACCGAACCCAACTTTGTGTTTCATTTTAGGAATAAAAAAAAAAAAAACATTTCCCTCTCTCCTTCACACCACTGAAATAAACTGCCCCTTTTTAGCCCTTCATTCTGTTCATATCCCACCCCTGGGAAACAAGAACATCTCTTTAGCTTAAAGACTGCAATGCATCCAGTTATCGCCACGGCAACCCTGGGAGGACAGTCCATGGTTGCCGTGGTATTCACAGGAGAACATCCTGCTGAGATGTTCGGTGTGAGATACGAAAAACTAAAGCCTATGACACTGTTAAAAAGCACTTTTCATTAGGGTATAAACCTCATTAGCACCCTCATTAGTATTCAGGAGAAAGGACTAATGAGAGACCCCGTGTAACCCCCCGTATTCTGCCTTGATAGGGAAATGACCAATCATAATCATTTGGTTGAGCAATTTCCCAACAACAAAACAGAACTTTAATAGTAAGCACTATTCATCAGTATATTTTACGAAACATCAAAAGCAAGGCGCCATTCCTCTGCTGAACCGTAAATTGTGCCAAATAAATCACATCTGCAATGAAAAGCAATCCCTCACTTTATCTGGAAATCATAAGCCTAATTTGCAGGGCAGAACAGCGGAGCAGTTTCAGACCCAGAGAACTGGAAGCTGGTCTAATTTCACTTAGAGAATTACATATTGATCTAGTCATTATATGGCTTAGCCCTCTGACTCTGACCGGCCTATTGATAACAGGAAGAGGTGAGCTTACAGGTAGGATTGGTAGGGTTGTAATTTTGGGTAGGGTCACAAAACTAATTGCACTTCCTTTATTTCATCAGATAGTGTATGTGTAGGAATATTAATGGTTTATACGTATACAGGTACCAGGTGAGGATTATAAAAACAAAGCAAAATTTTAATCATTTTGGTTATTCAAACTCATACAGATCATGCAGATCTTATTTATTTTTATTTACAGTATTTATTTGAACAGGGACAATGTACAAAACACACTAACCTCAAAAAAAAAAGGAGAGATGCTGTGTACCAGGTTATAGCGCTATTGCTAATTCACACCTGTAGTCCCTGGACCGGCTGGTGTTACCGGTGTATAGAGCTGTCAAAGATGCAAATTAAGACAGATCATTATAAAAACAATTATCATATATACAATCCAGTAGCATACAGCCACCATTTACATATAGTCATTCAGAACATTTCAACTCCCAAACTTCAGTGCTGACTATACTTTCACACATCAGCTCTGGGAGAAAAGGTTTGATTTGAGTGGAGCCATTGTTTTGTCAGGCGTGACGCAGGAATTGTTTTGACTGTAGGATCTATGGATGAGAAATCGGGCAAAGGTACAGTGATTTGTCCAGTTCTGAACCTAAAACACAGTGAAAAGGCCTGAAACAGCAGCCCTGACATGTAGCAAAGCAGTGCTGTCAAAGACTGAACCAGACCACAGCAAAAACATAGCAAAAAGGAAAAAAACATTTCTCACTTCTGTTCCATAGCGCAGTAAAAACAGAGCAGTGTCCCCTTAGCTGAAGATTAATGAGAAACCCCTTAATTCCCCAAGCAGCAGCTAATCCACACTCAACCAGAACAGCAGAGAAAAAACAGGGATAAGAGTTTTCACCCGTGTGTGAGTTTGTGTATGTGAGAGACTGTGAGCATGTTTACCTATGAGAGAAAAAGGTATACGTACATGAAAGTGAAAGAGAAAGAAAAGAGAATGAGATCAGGAGGAAAAAAGTTTTCCTTTTCTATTTTCTTGTGTTGGTCCCTTGGTTAATGTCGTACATCTCGCTAAAGGAATATCTCTGTGGATTAATCCTAAGTTTACTGCTGCGTTCGGCAATGTATTGCTTTAAACTGCTCCATCTTAAATACACTAAGTCAAGATGAAATGTTGCTTACATCTGCTCTGGGGGAACAATTGATTTCCGTTTCAACCTACCTACAATCTCCATTTTTCATTCTACTCATCTTGCTTACATACACATGCATGCAGACACCCACACACACAGCCACACACCAAAGCAGGAATCATGCAAGCAACTCAAACAAAACGTCATTAACACCGACCCCCAGAAGAAAAAGAGATCTATTACACACAGTGAGAGAACAGGCAAACAGTGCCGGACAAGGCAAGCGTGGAGATGGAGAACAAAATCATGTCTGATAGCACTGTGACCAGTGTTGGGCTTTCAATTTTACGTTTCATGAAAGAAATTATCGCCGTGCTTGCAGGAAGTGAACCAGTGGGCAACCTTGTTACCGGTATAGTGGGATTTAGAGCTAAGCTAACACTCATTAACAGAATACCCCCACGTTTGCTTACCAACAGTGCTCACTGATCTTCAATCTCCAAAGACATTGCTAGCCGATCACAACAATCAGACTTTCACCTTGGAGCCCCTATTGCCAGCTCAAAACGCATTGAGGAGGGACCTCTTCACCCAGTCAGTAAGATTATTTTCTTTTTAAGAGTAGCTATCACTGTAAAAATGTTGGCGACCACTGCTTCATAACATCACAAGATTCCAGCGGAGGGAGACATCAAGGCACCTAAATAGGCTTCATATGGGGCACACGCCACTAGCATGGACATCTTTTTGCAAAACGTTGGGTGTTTCTCAATTGCATACTCGACCATTTAATACTTGTGTTCTTGTGTCCCTATTTTACATCATCATCTTCCATTGCTGAAGACCAGTTCCAATACTAAGAATAGAAGTACAGAAGACGTTAAAAATCCCTGGATATTGTTCTTGCTCTGTTCCAAATACATCGTTTGCATCCTCAACGAACCAGACCAATCCCAAGATTCATTGTGCCCCAAGTTCGTTCTTGGGATGCGAGTTAGCAAGACCGATCTTGCCAAGAGCACAAGTATGATCTGTGTGTTCTTGGTATGTAGAAACACCCCTGCGAGGACTCGGCTGGGTGCCCTGTTCTTGTGTTCCCATGACTCACAAATAAGACAGTATGTGTTCATTTTTGGGCTCCTAGATGCTCGTTGCACATAGGGCAGGTAGGGCAGGCTGATTGTTTGAGGTAAAGGAACCCTGGTTCCCATTGCTGGCTATGCCTCGACATTCTTACTGGTGTGGAAGTCTGGAGCCGCTTGACCAAAAGTGATAAGGGGTGACCTGCATGTATGAACTCAGGAACCATCAGCATCAAGGTCTGACTGGTGAGGGCCGTGAGGGGAAGGGTCAGGATGAGTCGTGCTGGGGCCCGTTTTCCACAAGCTGGGGGTTAGACCCCCATATGACACTGGAGCTTAAGTATGTCATGGAGGCTGGATGCACCATCAATGTAAACGGCTGCGGCAGGGGGTTCACTGAGGAATATCAGCTAAGTGACCAAAATGTGTGTGTTTAGGGGGGCAGGGGGGTCTGATTTGGTCCCTACCAACGTTGAAACCTAACATACGCCCTTGCGTCCTGTGAACCTCTTCCTGGCCTCGCAAACACCTCTCGTCGAACCCGCCCCGCGTGGGGCCGCTGTTGTGGACCAAGCTACACAAAGAGGCTTCAAAGGAAGCCAAAGGTCACTGGACTGGAGGAGGCTCCCCCCCCCCCGTCCTGACCCTCAAGGCAGGACGCATCACAGCAGTCATCGATCACCCTGCCAGAGGGATCAATCCTATTAGGCCTGTGAGCGCCTTAATAGACCCATTTATCTACAGTGTGGAGCCCCCCGAATTTCTGAAAAAGAAGAACATTAAACTGCACAAATGTGTATACACATAATGGCTGTAAGTAAATGAAGCCTGCAGTCAGTGCTTTTCCTGCTACACACTCTTGACTGGCTTCTGAGACCCGGGGTCAGGACCCTTTCAAAACCTCTTTAGTACCCATCCTGCATCTGTGGCCTAGCAGCTGCTCATGGGGCATGAAGGACCGGACTTCCAAATGGACTCTCCTACACGGCGCGCTAGCTGCAAATTTAATTTTTTCCGCTTAAATTTAATTGCTATTCGTGGCCTCGAGCAAGCCAGCTGAAAAAAAACACATTCTAATGTGATTCTAATGGTTGTTATCCTTACTTTTCTACTCGCTTGGTCAGCATTTTAATACACAAGCGCAGACGCAAACATATGCAAACGCACATAGCCCGATGAGGCGGGTGCATGACACTGCAGAGGTTTTTATGCCCAGAGCATTGCTAGTATGTCATTGGCTGGCTGGTCTCTCGCGAGCCAGTTGTGTTCCGATCCAAGGCATCATTCCTCTGTGTGCTGCCTGCAAACAATATTTATACGTATAAACAATATTTTAATTTGAAGTAACAGTTTAAATGGGTGCAGTTCTGTCTCAGTTTGAATTATCTATGAAGAGGGGAACATGTCTGCTAAATTAGCATCCTATTAACCCAGCCTGTCCTCAGGGCCTTTGATGTGCCACTTACGGCTTTCACACAGGGACTGTTTTGATCAGCTACCCCTAAGACACTTAATGACAGACATCAGCAGCGCGTTTCAAACTGAAGCTGGCTCCGGAACAGGATATGCGCACATGAGGAAACGTGAGGTGTCAGTCTATCTGTCTCTCTCCCTCTATCACACACACCACCCCCTGACAATGAACCCCCCCCCCCCCATCTGCACCACCACCACCCCACAAGATTTCCTCCAGGAATTCAGAACAAAAAGCACAAGGACTATCGACCTCAGTCCCTTAGCCCCATCCCTGACTGGACCCAATCCCCTACTGGACTGAGCACTAATTGCCAGGCTAGCCTTGCTCTTCTTCCCCAGGCTCACAGAGCAGAAGCCCCATGTTCCAGGAGCTCAGGGCAAACTCCAGTGAGAAGGACGTCCTTGCAGGTACAATCAGCTAGAGGAAGTTCCCATTAGGTGAAGACAAAGCTCACACCAGGATCGACTGGAGCTTCTGTCAAGGTTAAACGATAACAGAGAAATTCCAAACCAGGGACCTGCCACATGACGTAATGTAGTAAAATACAGGACCTTAGCCCCCCCCCCCCATCATGAATGTCAATGCCCAGCCTTTAGAGTTACTGATCTGCTGTGGCCCCCCGGTCCACTAAACCTCCAAATCCACTGATTGTTCCGACTGCATGAATGTACTGGTGCAGAATGGAGGAATCACTTAAGAAGGAACCAGACTCTTTTTTTGAGTATAAGTCAAGTTGAATTCCTGCCATCCTGGCTGCGTAAAACAGCCCCGGGGGGGGGGTTCTGTCAGTGCTTCTGCTGGTTTGCCCACCACCCATACTTGAGCATTAAGTTCAATTCACTGACTGACGGGTCTTATTTAACCATATCTGCCAAACCTGTAAAGGTCTTTGTATTTGCTTTATGTACCGAACTGTCTCTTCATTCCTGGCACATTGTAGCTAAATCTGCCAACTGACATTCTGGGCCAGATAGGAGCAGAACCGGTGACGAGAAATTTCCCTCCAAAAATGATATTTTCATCAGCACACCGTCCACCTGACCTTCTACTGCTTTTTAAACTATTCTCCCAGTGCAAAAACTGACAACCTGCTCCTTCCCATCTCCCGGCCACTGGGACGATAATGTGGGGAGTGATCTGTCTGCGTACCACCAGGTGCCCACAGGGGTTCCGGAGATGCCGTGGGCAGGGGGGGGGATCCCCATTCGCTCCGGCCAGCTCTCCGAGAGATCGGAATCCTACGCCACAGGTGATCTGCTTTTTTTGGCCGATAGGATGGGAAGCGGTGAGGGGAACCGGTGGGATGGAGAGTAGGGGGGCGGGGGTACTGGTAAGAGGAACATCTGTGAGGAGCATATGGTAGCGCCATGGTGGAAAGCCGCAGGGTCCGCTCGTCGGGACCCCAATCACGGTGATTGATGCCGGACGCCTGGCGAGATCCAGCAGAAGCTGAACGCAGGGAGAGAGACTCACCCTGGATCGTCTTTCTGCTCAGTGCTCCATGCTTTTCTTCCACGCGTGGAGCTACGCTCACATATAATAAACAAAGAAGTTAAGGTGCTTCCAACTACAATGCGGCAGAGGAAATTGGTTCAGTACTGCGTGCTGACATTCCAATCTTGCCCTCTGAAAACCAATTCCAGAAAAGCTTGTTCCCATCACTACATATGCTTTATGAAGCCTTCCGCGCAATCTATAAACACAAGCATTTTAGTCCAGAATGATCTGGCTGGCTTGCCGCAAGTTGCCGACAATCGCGTGCCATTTGGACAGGAAGTCGGTGCTTCAGATGCCCGCTTCGCTCTGATCTCCCTCCGGCTTTTTCGCGGTTGATCGCGACCCTCCGTGGCTTTCGCTATCCCAACATTTTGTGGGTGTCAGCAGGATGACTTACCAGCACCTCCCACTGCAGCTTCTGCTGGGAAATGCCATTCAGACGCATCTCATGTTGACATATTAGGAGTTTTTAGCTCCAGTCTCTCCCAAAAAATTAGACAAGGAGGACTTGAAACTCAAGACATTTAATATTTTCATGTACCTGCCTTGTTGACCACTCTGCCACTTGGTGCAACGTAAATGTCAGATGAATTTTCACTTCACATTTATGATTTACCGGGAGTATCTCAACAACTGACCTTACGTAAAGAGTGACCCCTAAACTCCATCCAAGGAATCAGTAGGACTTACTCTGGATTTTCTTGCTGTCAAGAAACGGTCAGCATTGAAATTTCAGAGAGTTAAAGTCTGGGTATTAAGGCAAAGCTTAGCTGGTGATGTTTGGGAACTGAAACTGAACTGAAAATTTCAGGGGAGATGCAGGATTGGAAGGGTCTAGGCACTGGTTTCAGGTCAGATAGTTTAAGGTCAACCAGCTATTGTTATTGCACTAATGTTCTGATTCAAAATGGCCGCCATACCTTATACCCAGTTAGGTGTGCTACATTTGAGGAGATGAGGTATTTCATGATTTTATGAAATGATTTAAAGTGTGGGGGTGGCACGGTGGCACTGCAGCAGGCACTGTCTTTGTAGGGCATCCACTGGGTACTGCGTTTTGCCCTCTCGCTCCAAAAACATGCCAAGGCTGCTTGGCATTACCAATTTGCCCACAGGTGTGTGTGTGTGCCCTGTGATGGGGTGCCACGCCATCCTGGGTTCTTCCCTGCCTTGTGCCCGTAGCCTCCAGGATGGGCTCCGGCCCCCCTGTGACGCTGAATAGGACTAGCAGTTTCAGAAAATGGATGGATGGATTTAAAGTACAGGTGAGCACTAACAATACAAAACTGTAACCTATTGTCGTTGTTACCGTGACTATGTATTCTAACTCCTAATCACAATTCTAAACTAAATCAGCAAAATGACATTACAGTAATTGGTAATCCACGACTTTCCCAGAGTTCAGTAAAAAGATACTTGAGTGTGAATTATTGGAGCTTCTTGCTGTCATCAGTAGAGAATCATTTGGTCATGACTTGCCCTCAGGACACTTTGCCATGTTAGGTTTTCACACAAGAACGTCAGCTTCTGCTCCTTATTGGCGCAAACCAACTAAGCAAAGTGTCTCACGTGACGCTTTTATAACTGCAGCTTTTTAACTTCAGGTGCAGCAGCTGTCTGCTCGTTTAGAATCTAAACCAACCAACCCTTGAAATTCTAGTGCTTAAATACTTCTTGCTGCCCCCTACAGGGTGGGGTGGATAATGTTTATAAAAGATGATGGGATTCAGGGAAATAGATTTTAGTTTAAGTTTGGAGAGGTTCCAAAACGCTGCAACCTTTAATGCTGACTGACACAACAGTTGAGTCTGCCTTCTGGTTACCATCTGCCAATGGACACATGACCCATCAGCTGTAGGAATCCAATTACATGTCTTATAAATGTTTGGGCTTCAGGCCCATTGCAAAAAAAGTTTCTCTATCTGTCATCTATTTTCGGAGTCCGCACTTGCAAGATGGATGACATTTTCCGAATACGTACGAGAAGGTGATCGCTTCCTTGCCCCGTCTCAGCTCTGAGCTAATTAAAAACCTCATATTTGTACAGAAAAGTTACATTAAATCGCAAAATTACCTTCCATAGACTCTGGGATATAAATAACGTGGCATATTCATGCTGACATATAAAGTGTTCGTGCCTGACACTACCTGGAAACAAACTGACAGACCTTGAAATTAAAGCAATAGTATTAACTGTTAAATAAACAGATTGATGTTATTTTAAACCACGCCGGTTGATAAGAAATGAAATCTCCTTCAATATTATTTCCTCCTGTTTCGTCGACAGTCAGTGCAGTGCTGAGAATATGAAGAATACCTACTTCATTATTACATGTTTTTCATAACCCGACCCCGACACTCCAGCGGCTTATTTTTCAAAAGAAGAAACAGATAAATAAGCTCAAAATAAATAAATAAAATGCAATAAATAAATAAAAGGCGAGGGGGGTGGGGTAATAATCCCGTTAAAGATCAAACAGGAATCTTGCGACATTCTCCCCCCTCCTGGTCCAAACGGCATCAAAAGAAGCCAAAGCCCAGTTTCCCATACCTAGCAGCGTGATGCATATATTAGCATGAGTAATACTCGCGGGGTCTGACGGTTCCGCATCCCGCCGTCCTGCAGAAAGACCCCCCCCCCTACCCTGCGGAAAACCCCTCTCGCGCGGAGACGTGCGCGCTCGCTGCATTGTTTTCTGCAGTGCTGTGGGACATGCATTTTTCATTGGATCTTATTCTCTCAAGTAGTATTTTTGTTGCCATATGTAAAGTTCAGCATACATTATATATAACGTACATACATACAAACGCGAGTCTTCTTCTTTCGATTTCCATTTTAATTTCTCCCCTAATTAAATGAAATTTTTTTTTATTTAAGCTTCTCTTTATTTTAGTGTTCAGTCCCATAGAAAGTGTCAGTCAAGAGAAAACGATTTGGCCAGTGTTCAACTCTGCTCAACGCTGTTTTTGAAGTGCGCAAACGGTTAGACTAGGTCATCCTCAAAACCACGGTACTTCGGTAAAAGTGATATTTATTTTACACACTTTAATAGCTTTTCCTTTGTCGACTCACTGCAGTTTGGAAGAGGTCAACCATACAGTGACTCAGAATCAGAGAAACGATAAAACGGAAAAAGTATTTACTACAGCATTTGGTTACATTAACATAAAATCTGTTACATTTAGCAATGATAAGTTATACATTCATAAAATAAAATTTTCGACATTTTTAGTATACATTTTAGTTTAGATCAAATGAATCCCATCAGTGGGTGGATCCATTGTACGAACCCTAGAGTGGAATCTGCAAAAGTCAATTTCTGTGAAATTTTAAATATCCTTTAAGTTAACACCTGGGGATAACCCTCCTGAGCTCGGCTTAAGTTCACAGGGCAGGAAGCACATGAGCTTTGGTCATCCATAATAGATCAGTATTGACACAGTAGAGGCGGCCCGGGCCAAATCCGGCAGAGCCCCCCCCGTTATTCTCCACATCAAAACCCGATGCCGACGGGTCTGTGCTCCTCGCTTGTTAACAGCACCATGACCTTCCCAGAGTTACCCTCTCTCGCTCTGACATCACTCACCGCTGCTGGGAACGATGGGACAGGCACCCAAACATCCCTAATCAAACTCTTTGGGAATAGATTTTTTCCTCTTGCAAAGCATGAAGAATTAGCTTTTCCACTTCTTGTCTCCTTCACCTTGATACATTCGTGCATTTTATGTCAGGTGTGCAAGGTGACACTGATACAACTAATAAGATATCATGGGAGAGAACAGTCATGGGATTAGACTCTGCTACTGTGTCAAAAATAGATGAAGCGTCACTGATACGCAACAGAACTATTTAATTATATGCCTATTGAATACATAATCTCTACTGCAAAGACAATAGCGACGTTTACAGTATACTGAACTTACTTGATCATCTCTCTATGTAAAACATAGGTGAAGACTATTGCAGTGTTAATAATGTCTCAGTAAGTTTGTGACTATTAAGCATGCAAGTCAATTAGGAGGAAACTAGTTTTTTCCAGTTGTCATGGTTTCCAGGTGATGGGAAGAACATTTTACCTGCAGATGTAGCTGCAGTTCATTTTAAATGGATGGATACAGTTCCCTCGCAGTGCTATTTTCTCACCTACGGTACCAGAAAACCTTGCAGCAAGATGGTGTTGCTTGAGCCACGGGCAGGATGTTCCGATCGGAATACAGGTTTTTGTGCGCTGTCCCTTTAAAAAAAGCACCCAACTGGCTCACTGTGTCACACCTGGACCGAACCCCCCCCCCCCCACCAAGCCACACCGAAGGAATAAGCCACATGAAAGAGTGTGACTCATTATAGAGTTGCTTTCAAAAAGTAAAGATACATTTTAGTTAGAAAAAAATGATGTACAGTACAGGCCAAAAGTTTGGACACACCTCATTCAATTGAA
>JAODJW010000079.1:733970-756694 GCA_026777045.1 Hyperopisus bebe
GGACACACCTCATTCAATTGAATGAGAAGGTGTGTCCAAACTTTTGGCCTGTACTGTATTTCCTCTTCTAACCATTGTCAGGGTAATTAACAAAAACCAAGCAGGCATCACAACTATGCCAATGCAGTCTCTTAGAAAAGGCATGGCTCAGGTGAGAATATATTGCACTTTAACCTACCCACCGGATGCAGAGTCATACTGCAATGTGAATGCTACTGAACTGGAACCAGATACCGTGAGCTGGTACTACTGGTTTTATCTGAATATGTGTCCATGAATACAACAGGAAAACAACCCAGACTCAGTTGATGTGTTTACATAAAGAAAAGTGCAACAAGGGGGACAAATCCTACATAATGCATGACGCTCGATAGAAATGCAGCAGCATAGAACACATGTGCCCATACTGAGAGGGTCTCCCGCCCGAGGCAAAGAGGGCTGATTGACGGAGAGTCTGTTGGTTTCGGTCAAGCCGTAGCAACAGCCAAGGGAAGCAACTAAAATGTAATATTGATGGCGTGGCAGACAGGCAACGCAGAAGCTTTGCTGTACGCTTTCTGCGCCAAACACCATGGCGCACATCACTGCAAACCACCTCCTTCATCCAAATAAGAGGCTCCTCCCCTCCTCCTGGAGGCTCCTCCCCCCTGCCCATCGCCTGCTTCCCATTCACCCAGCCACCACACCTCACCCAGGGGGGGCCGCTCTGGACCGCAAGCACTTTCATCTCTATCGGTTTTTTAAAAAAAGTTCTCTCATAACTTTTTTTCTGCATTTTAGGCCACTGGGATTCTAAATTCTTATCTTCTTCAGTGGGTTGCTAAGCAAAATAAAAAAGAGGACTAACAAAGGCTGTGTAATATTCTTACTCACGGATGATTATGTGAGAAGTAATAATAGAATGCAGGAGGATTCAACTGGGGGTCTATGACCCATTGGGGGTCCATAGATCAGTTGTGAAAAATGCTAATGGCCCCAGTTGGAGCCAAAAGCATCCTGGGGGGGGGCTGCTCCCCAGATAAACAAGTGTTAAGGCCCCCACTGGTTCTGAGTTCTTAGTTTCATACACAATCACAAATTCATGGTGGGGGAGGTCCCTGCCTCTGGTCTGTTTTCATTTGAGGTCCCTGTTCATAAGAGATTGAAAATCCCTCACATAATCCAACCAGAAAACACACAAAAAAAATCATTTTGAAGGATTCTGGTTGTTCCATTTTTCCAATTACCTTTTTATTGATACACAAAACACTAGGCGCACAGTTGTTGATTCCACTCTGCTGCCACGGAAAAGCCTTGCATTAATTTGGTTTCAAATGCGCGTATTAATAAACAGCACCAAGAGACACATAAACCTTCCACGAGAAGAAACCAGAGAAACTTCCACGGCAGAGTAATTTATGATTTCTGACAAGTTTACAAAACTGTGCGACGGGTAGATGGGACGTCAGGAGCACAGTCGTCTCCATTCTCGTTTGCCACCTTTCAAAATAAAGGCCTAATCAGGACGCAATTAGACACATTCCTGTGGAGGGAGGCAAGGGAGCCTGTCATGGGGTCCTTTAATTCGCATGCAGTATGTGGCGTGTCAAACGGTAAAGGAGACCACAGGGTCACCCTTAATAAACGTGATGAATTTTACCCCTCATCAGCTTCCTCCACACACATCTGACCAATTAACTTCTGTCAGGGTGAGGCTTCAAGGAAGGAGAAATTTACCAGGACTGGCAAACCAAACTATACATTAATTAGTCAAGAAGGCAAATATATGAATAATGGCAACAGAAATGTGAACGATAATAGTGATATTATTAATAATAATCCATAAAATTGTTTCCTAAAAATTAGCATGCATAATTTGGAACAGTGGAAAAACAGAGTCAATGTTGCCTCGTTTCACATTAATTTCAGCTCTTGCAACCTTAATGAGGCTTGTATAAATATTCGCTCTTCTAAGAACTTCCTAATCAATTATACGATATGATAATCTAACCATGAAAGCCACTGAATTATGTCTGCACTTTTATAAATTGTAGGTCATTTATCCCTGGGAGGATTTATAGTCCTCTTTGAGATGTATATTAATGAATCTCTTTTTATTCTATTGTCCTGTTATTGCTCTCTGTTTTGGTCTGGGTCTCCAGATACCCTCACACATACGTTTATTCCTAAGATGAAACACTGAACCGTTTTTACGATGTATTTTATATTTATAACCATATATGCATTTCCACATAAAACCGGCAGACACCCATCTTACCTAACAAAGAAGCAAATTCTCCTGCTTGTATCTGACTGCCCGATCACTGCTCCTCTAAACTCGGAACTTTTCCCCCGCTACATTGGGACAGGACGCACTTGCTGTGTGAAGAACATTAAAGGTGATCTTTAGGAATATGTATTTTATACGTGTGCTATACTTTGCTTGTCAGGCACCTGTTTAATAACGGCCGGAATCTTCAGAGGCAAACGTCAAGTGTCAACAATGATCAGTTCGTCTGCTGTCTCCTTTTTCACCGCAACTCACGTGAGCTTCGTTACCCAGGACAAGCTGGGCGGAAGATTTCCCCAAAGAGCTGCTGGTGAACTGTGGAAGGGGAATCGGGCATCAGAGTCCAAGATGCCCAGGAGAGTCAGTCTGGCAAGGGTGCGATGATGACAGCTTCTGGCCTGATGTCACATAGGTGAGAGGGTTCAGTCAGTGGCACTGAGGTCACCACGGTAATGCACGGGGAAGTCCTGGGCATCTCGGTGGTGCCATCTCAGGTGTGACGGAACATGGTGACAGAAGCCCGCCTGCCAGGCACCCACCGCAGATGCCCCCGTGTCTGTCGGAGCCTAGGGGGCGCTGTCATGGCATGATATCCTACTCTGATTCTATGTGTCTCTAAACTATGCATACAGTAGCATATGTACCTTGTGGTGGACTGGTGTCCTGTCTGGGTTGTACCCCAGCCACGTTCCCTGGGCGGCCCAGGAGAGGCTGCAAGTGACGCCGAGCAGGATAAACATAGATGGATGGGTAATAACTCATATACAGGGGGAACTGCGATTCCCCATTGCAGGCAGCTCCAAAAGGGCAGCAACGGAATATGTGAGAGCAGAACTAAAAAGGACTGGTAATACAGCACAGTGGACATTAATAAACAGTAAACAACAACAGAATAATAATAAACAGCAACATCAATGGGTCCTCATGCACTTCATTGCCATTCAAACAACTAATTGTTAAAGATTATTGTTAGAATACTGTTGGTAATACTATTGTTACAATTATGGAGGCTGCAGAATTATGATGAAAGAACAGAAAAGCAACCGGTATTGGAGGAGTTCAGATGAAGCAGGGCATGTATCCGTGGCAACAGCAGCAGCAGGTCAGTATTAAATTCCATTAGGTAATGTCACAATGAGCTCATTTTAGTGCCAAACAAAACTTCAAAAATGCACTAAAACCTACTGACTTAATCTCCTGACTAAATGAGAGATATATATTATGAAGTATCTTTTCCTTTGTCGTGCCATTAAAATTATTTATAGGTGGCAAAGACTCCCCCCCCAGGAGGCTTTTGGGGGGGGGGGGGCTGCTACCACACAACACCTCAGTAACCCTCACAAGCCATTTTCTTTAATAATAGGAGATTGTTTCACAAAGGCGTTTAACACCAAGACAAAAGCAATTACAAAAAGGGTAGGAGAAAAGGACGGAGTACCTGGGGAGCGACCTGTGACTTTAGAGGCAGCCGAAATCATCTTTGATGTCTTGGAGCCTTATCTGGGCCTAACAGATTTCCAGTGAGCGGACACGGGATCTGCAGCTGGCACAGCTGCCTACAGGCAAGGCCGCAGATTATTTCCACAACTAATGCGTATGTGTAGGAAAATGAAATCATTAAGGCGGCAGAACATTGGGTGTTTCTCAATACCAAGAACACAAGGATCGTACGTGTGGTATTGGCAAAACCCGTCTTGCTAACTTCCGACAACAATCTCGGGGCGCAATGAATCATGGGATTGGTCTCGTTCAGCAAGGATGTAACTGACATATCCTTGGTATTTGGGGCAGGGCACGAACGACATCCAGGGATTTTTACCGTCCTCTGCACTTCTGTTCTTGAGTATTGGAACTGGTCTTCGGCAATGGAAGTTGACGTAAAACGGATCCACGATAACACAAGTATGATGAAATATGCATATTGAGAAAGACCCATCATTTGGCATTATTTCATTGGTTCTCGGAGTTGTTCACTTTCTGGGCTCAGACACATCACATGGCCATGGCCTTCTGACAGCCTGCAGGAGCCTCGCTTCTTCTCGCCAGGCAGGAACAGAGAGAGGGAGCACTGAAAGGGATGAAAAGGGGAGGGGGTTGCAGTCTGGGTGGGCTGTCATGGGATCATTAAAAGCCAAAGACGATGACTGTGCCATCCACTCTGAAGGCTACCCATCCCAGACCCAATCTCATCACAAAGACGCTTTCAGAAGAACTTCACTGAGCAGTAAGGGAGCTCAGCACTGCAGCTGGAGCAGTGAGGGAGCTCAGCACTGCAGCTGGAGCAGTGAGGGAGCTCAGCACTGCAGCTGGAGCAGTAAGGGAGTGCAGCACTGGAGTCCCGTTTGCCACTTCATCGTTCCTCGCTCACTGAAGGCAGAAGGGTTACTGTTTGAATGCCTGGGCTGGCAAAGCAAACCGCTCCTCAGTCTCCCAAAATTCAGCTCCTCTTTGGTGTTAATTACACAGCAGAGCTGATAAATGTCCTTTTCATTCAGCAGCCCAGAATAAGACAGATATTACCGTCAGTCTCTGTTGCTGCCCGTAACCCCTTGACTTCAAGGACCAAGTGGCCCCTCAGCTTTCTTTTCCATTTAATTTTTTCCAGCTAAAAATTATCTTAACTGAACACATTACTCACCTAGTGGGTATAGTGTCCTATAAAAATGCCCACCTCCCTTCTGGTCTCCAGATCAACTCTAGCTGCCCAAATAAACTCGGATGGAGGAAAAGAATTACAAAGAACTGATTAACATAAATTTCCCTAATTACAAGGACCTGGACCCTACCAAGAGGCAGGAAGACCCATTCAACAATAATCTCAAATAAGGTCAGCTACCATGAACAGCAGTATGTAGACAAAAGCAGATCCCCATTAGGGTAGGTTAGTGCTGTTCATTCCTGGTCCTGGGGGGTGTTTCACAAAGCAGGATTTCTTCATTAGCCAGAGAACTTAAGCAAAATATAGAGATTGTCCAATAGGAATGTCACTTGCCTGTCCTTCCTACTGGCCGGTTTTCACACTTGGCTTAAGTTATCCAGCTAACTGGAAAATCCTGGAGGGTGTTCCTTGAAGCAGGATTTCTCCGTTAGTGGACTTAACTTTAGCTAAGCTGACAGAAAAAAAGATTTGCACCTTTGCTTGTCCCTGGGGCTGCACCCAAGGGTCTGTCAATTGTACCCTTAGCTGTCGGAAAACATACCTTTTAGTCTAATCTAAGGTACAGAAATGGACTCTGAAGAACATCCCCAAGGTACAAACAGCATTAATGCACCATTAATGGTACAGAAAAGTTTCTCAGGTTCCATTTCTGAACCTTAAAAGGTACAGCAACAGGATACAATTGGCAGAACCTTGAGGGTACAGCCCCAGCAGACATACAAATTGGTACCGGTACTCTTTTTCTAACAGTGTAGAAGTCATGATTGTCCAGTAAGAGTTGAAGTGAGAAGCATTCCTATTGGACAATCATGATTTCTAGCTTAAGTTAACCCAGCTAACTGAGTTTTGTGGGAAATGCCCTGCTTTGTGGAATACTTGCCAGAAGATCTACCAGCCTGCAGAGCTTACTGTAGGTACGGCCCTAATTTAACACACCTGATACAGATAATCAGCTAAGCTTCGACATAGTTGACTCTGAGATGATACCGAAGGGCCTGATTATCTGTATCAAGCGTGTTAAATTAGGCCCGTACCTAAGCTCTGCAGGGTGGGAGATCTCCAGGAGCAGGAGCGAGCAGCCCGGTAGGTAGGAACCCATTTTAGCCAATAAAAACGCCCTGCAAATATCAATCATGCCAAAAGTGTTAGCCTAAATCGCAAATGGTACCAAAAGACAAAAGAGGTCTAATAATAGACAGACATAATTAGTACAACACAGTGACAATACAGATGAGGCTGGAAGAAGCAGATGAATGTCCGTGAGAGTGACACGCTCGTCACTGATACCAGGGTCATTTCTCAAGACCATGCTTCCTTTAAGGAAGCTGGAAGTTTGAAAAAGCACAAATAAATTTGCCTACATGAAAAATCCCTCAGTGGCTGTCATCCAGAAAGGCAGGTATTGTTCCGTGGAATAATTAGAAACGCATTTAAAACCATTGAGACGACATTTAAGCGTGGAGCAAACCCATCTTCCTGACAGTAAAACAGAGGAGGGGAAGAGAGGCCCTTTTGTGTCTGACCTCGTCGCCTGTCACTCGCCCCCTTGTAGGGGACCCCCGGACCCAGATCCTCTTCAAGGGTCTTGACAACGGGGCCTCCACCAGAGTGACTGATGTGCGAGCAGAAAGATCCAGAACCCCGGTAATAATCCTGCTCCCACAAGGAGTGTCACAGTCTCTCCCTCCCGAGCCAGACGGCACAGTGAGACGTGCTGACATGATAAAGCACTTCTTGCCGCGGTAGCCTAAAGAGCGCGTCAGCGACTGGAATGCCGGGGGGGCCGGTGGCTTCCGCCCTGGAGTTAGTTGGCTTGTCCGCGCCAGTGGATGCATTTAAAAAGCATCTCGTCCCGATTTGTTCCAGTCGAACCCAAAGCTTGACCTCCGGACAACAGGTACATCACACAGCAATAGCAGTGAACGTGGGTTAGGGTTAGGGTATGTAACGGAACATGGCATTTCCAGACGGCTCTTTTCGTTGTTTAAGCAGCAGTAGCACGCGGCGCGTGTGGAAGCGAAGCCCTGCTTACTGGCATCAGCAAAATCGAGAAAAAAACGTAGATTTACGAGGAGGGTGCCGTCCTGCCAGGTCTGCCGATAGGATGGAGATTTTTTTTTTCCAACGGGCCTTGGGACGGGGACCAGATCATGCATATAAAAAAAATAATAATAATAAAAAAAAAGATCATGCATCCTGTTTCTGCTTCGCTGTGTATCAGCCTGATACTCTCATGCAGCGACACCCATAGATCCAAAGCCTCAGGCTCCTGCATGACATTGACATTCAGGCTAATTGAAGATTCCCATACCCCCCCCCACCCTGGCCCATGCTATCACCTGCCCTCTCATTTAATCGAATGGTTTACAGTTAAATTCACTTCATGTTTCAGTTTGTCGCCAAGCTGACACCTTTGTCTCAGGCAAGATACACATTTTTACACATTTATACACATTTATACACCCATATCCAAATGTTTTCGCTGAATTAAGGCACGTATGGTGCAGGGGTCTGGAGGGCCTCTACAGGGACAAGAACCAACAACCTTCAGCCTCCAATCCCTGAAATGTCATTACGCGTCTGGCATTGTAGGAGTTAAATGCTCCTATGCAGCAAAATCACTCACACTTCTGAGTCACCAGGGCTATGGCAAGAGAATCTACCAATGCAGGAACGAATGCCCTCCCCCCACCCCGACACACACACACACACACACACAGCCTGGGCCACATTCGGACCCAGAGCCCTGCAGGTGCATGATGACGACACTGTTCTGAATCCAGCACCATCCTCCCTGCCTGCCACTGCTGCTGAACAGGATGATCTATGAGACACACAACACGTTGCCCATCTGAACATCACAAAGTGCTTACCTGTGCGTTTAATACAGCACAGATCCTCCCCACCCTCATACGGTAATCACTCAGCTTGCACCCACATCAGGAGTGATTTGCCATGCCTAACCTTCGTGGTTAAAAACATTACGGACAAGCGGCATCCTGCACGCCAATGGTACGTCTTATGATCTTTTGGTTCCCATAATTACTTTGCTATTACTGTTCCCAAGCAAGACATATATTAGCCAGTTTTAGCGAAGGATAAAAGCACAATTGGGACAGGCAGAAGGTACAGTTTGGTTCTCAGGAGAACAATAAGATCCAGCTGACTGATCCAGACGAAGAACGGGGGTCAGGGAAGGAGTACAGCCTGAAGGAAAGAAAATTCTGGAATGAAAGGGAAGGTAGGGCTTCACCGGAGACTGGGATACACAGAAAAGCCACTGAGTAAATAGACAGCATGCATCAGGTAGCGAATCAGATAGGTGACAGTGACAGGAAGCCACTCTGCAGCAAAAAGGAAGCGGTCTGCTTGAAGGAGACTGGACTCAGGAGTGGGCCGACACTGCGAGTTAACCTCAGGATGAAGGGGGCCGTTTAAAGTGTTAACTTGATAAATAACGAACGAGGCGCCCGCAAAGGCACACGTCCCCCAACGTATAGGTACATACATTGTCCGCGCAGCACTAAGAGCCCGAATCAGGCAGCATTTTTTATGCGTGGGGGCCCTTTCCGTGACAGCTCCCGTGGGACCTGGCAGAGCGCGTGAGGGCAAAGAGCCATCGCTCAACAGACCCCGCCGCCGCGCTGACAGCTGGGAGGTACAGGCGGGCCGCCATTAGGAGATCCCGTCTCTCAGATTAGCCGTCCTGACTGAGAGCCTGTCCCGTCATATCCAGGCACGCTCTTTCAAGCCCTCATCCATTATTGATCAGCCAGGGCACGCTGGAGGACGCCGCGGTCTCAGGGCTCAAGGGAGGCGGCCGGGATGCAGCCGTCGTGGTCGCCATCGCCAGGGGAGATGGGGTGTTTTCCACCCCTTACCCCGCACAAGCCCAACTGCACGAGCAGCATGGGTATTGAGATAGTGACATCACTGTTGTTATGGAAACCTAGAAGGCTCAAAATGCACATTACACTCAGAAAAGAGTGTAATAAAAATCATTGGCTGCTTTTCATGCTCTTTACGTGTCAGCATACATTTACGAGTGTGGCCATGATGAAAAGGAGCACCGACAGCAACACCAGGAACTGATCTACTTCACTTCAGATGGAAGTAAAGGGAAAAGCATGTACATCTCTAGCTAAAATCACACTGCTCTATAAATGAATGATCATAAAGTGGTATCTCACATACACACACCCACACACACCTGGCCAGGATATCTCCCCCTTCAGCTCCTCGGCGCCACATCAATCAGTCCAGAACTGCTGTTTAGAAGCCCTTCACGGTCCTCCGCATGGCAATCTGTCCAAGCGTTTCTACTTCAGATCTCAAACCAGCAGTGGAGCAGTTTCATAAGGCAGCCTTCTTCTAAAGAGCTACTCCGGGAATGCCAAGCGGCACTGAGGATGGGATAAAGGAACCGTTAGGGAATTATGTTCCTGCGGTACCCATAAGCCCCCACTGGGGGAGGCCGACTTCAAGTGAACATCAAACAGGAAGTGAAAATAGTGCCTGACCAGGAGGAGTGGAGAAGGTATTTCTAAGAGGGAAGTTTGCTAAAATAAGTAGTAAATACTCGATCATCATCTCTCCGAAAGAATAGAGGCATGCGATTCTGCCTTTGGATAAAGGATGTGGTGCAAAGGAGGTAATAAAATGGGAAAATGTCATTTAATTGGCATTGTTAAGAACTGGTTACTATGTATAAGGTATACAGTGTACAGCGAGTGTCCTCATTGTTGTTTTAATACAGTTAATTGCAAAGCAATCAACTTAATTGCTATTGATCGTCATTACTATTCTTGATTAGTCAGCGTGGATGCTCGTGTAAATACGATACGTCAAATGGAATTTTATGTAAATGATCGCTATAGGCTCCGCTGCCTGAACATATAATCACAATCCTGGGGAAAGAACTAAAATCAGGCTGCTCACTGACTGGACCCTTTTAGAGGCGAGTTCACCTACGAGTCAGTGGGTCTTCTAAGAGTCCTTGTTTTTCCCTGTGATCTGCCTCATCTTTCTAGAAGCCCCTGTAACATCTCTTACGCGCCACTAATTAACAAGTATTACACAGCAAGGCCATGAGGCGCGAGGTCGCTCCTCCTGTAGACGTCTAATCTCCTTTGAGCACACGGCTAACAAACCTATGCTGTGGACTCCTTCCTGGACTGTGAACTCGTCAACACCGTGTAAAAGGCCTTGTCATGCATCCTTCAGTTCACAATGTGTATAACATACCCAGCTGCAGCTTCTCATTCCCAAAAAAAGTATTTTGGCTCTCACCGAAAGTCAGTCTTTGTTTAAAGCTGTCTGTCTTGCCCATAGTGAAACGTCACAGTCACTACAGAAGCGCTTTTCTGCTCCAGGCTCAACTACAGCACTTTACCAACTGCACTGCGGCTTTTGCTGCATTCGGGAAGGTGGAGCTGTCCACTCAATGGGTATAATTACTCATGTGAACCATAACACCCCATCGTCACCGTATCGCTGCTCCCTCCGATCACTGACCTCCGTCGTGTGTTTTTCTGTTCTTTGTAATGTTAGGCCACGAAGGTTTTTCCTTTTTCTTATTATTGTCACTGTTGCTGATTCTGCTGCTATTTTCTTCATTTCTCTTGAGCCACTTTGACAAAACTCTCCAGCCTGGCTGGGCTTTGGTTGCCATAGCAACGGCTGGGCTTTATAATTGATGGCGTCCCACCGTCACCGACAAGTCCCAGTGGCCTCCCACCTCACACACACCAAGGCTGTAAACTTTGCTAGTGCTGTCCCTGTGGCCACAGTGCTGGGGAGGGGGTCGGGAATTGCCCATCAATCCTCCCCCCCCCCCCCCACCACCATTCCGTCCAGCAAAAAGAGTGGAGAGGCTACCAGCGATGGCTCCACATCCTCATTCTCACCTTCTAACACCTAAGCACCATTAACCCCTTCCCTGCCAGAACCAAACTAACGAAGGTGAAACAAGTTTATTAAGGGCAGTGTCTCATGGACCCTCTACCAGGTTTTAATTAACAGAGATGTGTGACGGCAAGCCTTTGGCAAGGCCTTCAGCACTGATGATATGTTGTTAGTCATCTAATAAGTATAGATTTGTACCAGAGGGCAAAAATTAATCCACCTTTGCAGTTCTCCTTGAAGTCTTCATTCTAATTTACTTTCTTTTTCATGCCTGCAACAACTTCTGACGTTAGTTATATTTATCTAATGTTGATTCAGGAGGTGCATTCTCAGTCTATCCCTTTCCAACCAATGATATCTTGTCAAACCACCCTACCCTGCTAAATTAAGGTTCTATACAGAGCATGTGTTGGTGCAGCAGCGCAGATACATACCCTGACCTCACCTACACCGACTCGAAAATGTACAAATGAGTGGAGAACCCGATGCAGGTTTATCATTATCTTAATGGTGGATCAACGACATCCGCCTAATAACCAGGTCGAATACCTTCGGTAGAATGCGAATCTTTGTGTCTGTGTACGTCAGTGGTGGATGGTGATTTTTAAAATAGGGTGAGCACACTGTGACCAGCAGGTATTTTAGCAGGGCCGGCTACTTCCATGTAAATTCTGCTCTCCTTCATCAAAGAACTTCTTCAGAATGAAGGCAGCGATAGCTGCAGCATCTGCCATGCCGCTTGAAAGCCTCTAGCACAGCTTGAAGACACTCGCCGCTTAGCTAGCTAGCTAACTACCAAGCTAGTCTACCAAATATCACTCAGCCTGAAAATTAAACAAGTGATCAAACTCAAAACTCAAGCCACCACCACTGACACCATGTGAGAGTTGTGAGCTTTAACCTCGTCGGTAGTTGGTTCTGCCATCTGCGCAGAAGCCTGACTTCCAGGCAGGTCTAGAACACCTGATTGCAAGTCTCTCTGTCCAGTCAACGGTGTCTAAGCAAAATCTAAGTATGAAGCTCCCATAGACACTCAGTGAAGCACAGCCCCAGGGTGGGCTCCCAAAACACGTAACCAGAGCATATTGAGCAATAAGCTTTTGGTTATTCTCCATTTACACAAAGTGTACATGAATCTTCCACTAACATCCAGTGAAGCACAGAGTCGGTGAGCATCTATGGGTTGTACCTTCCCAGGTTTCGAGGCGAAAATTAATGTACATGTTGTCAAAAGCAACTTCCGTGAAATGATCAGCACTTTGGGTCAATTAGTAAGATAGATTATACTTTAAATCGCAAATAAAATTAATTTACATTGATACACTGACTAATTCAATTCTTTTAGCAATTTTATGGGGAAAGGCGTGCTTCCTGTATCATCTTAGAGCAATTGCTTTCGGCATACATTAAGTTTTACATTTTATTTCACAACAGTGCAACATGTATACCATTTAGATACTGAAAATATCTCTCAAAGAACTGCCATATATGTAAAGACATACGTCCTGTTTTTTTGTGGTATGTATTTAATGCTAGACTGATTATGCATATATGCAAAAATATCTGTATGTTTGTCATTTCACAGGCAGCTACTAAATCTCATTGCACTTGTCTAATCTACTTGCACAATGGCAAATAAAAATCCTTGATTGCTTAGTTAAAATATTGAAGTTAGCAGTCAATCAACCAGCAACATGCAAGAACTGTTTTGATCAATGGCAGTAACTAATAGGCCTTCTTTCAGTTGGTCAATGCAGGATGGTGAAGTGTATGGTCATGACATAATAACGAGATGTTTCACTAAAAAAGTGTTTCATTGCCGCAGTAGGCATCCCTCCTCTTGGCATTCCACCTGTATCATAAATGAACACTAAAACTAAACTAGACTTAAAGCAACGAAAAACACAAAATAAGTAGTTTCCACTCTACATCCGAACTAGAGACTATCAAACAGAAACACACATTCTATTTTTATAATAGTTTTTTTTTGGCCTCACTGCAGTGCCAGTGGTTCAGAGGCATGTTAAGAATGTCCTGTTAAATGTCATTTTGCTCACTGATGCCCAGATCCAGTATCTTTTACCTATAAACTACGCCATTTGATTTCCCCTTCGTCAGAAGCATGGGGTCAGGGCTGGGCAGAGGCAGCTGAGAGAGGACCTGAGAGAGGACCTGACACATGACGCAACCTTTGTCTGGGGCCTTGCGTCACCTGGCTCTCTCCTGCAGAATAAGGAGGTCACGTCAGTCTGCGATCGAACGCTAAGCATCTCCACTCAGCACTGCAATTGCCCTGGGCTTTCATGGAAGCAGGGCTCACCGTCCTGACCTTGCGGCCAGTCGAGTTACGACCCATAAACCGAGAACTTCTGCAGCGGTTTAGGGACTAGAGGGATCACTGCAGCCACAGCACGATCGAAAAACAGCATCACGGCATCAGCCAGCGCCACTCTCTGGCGGAGAACGACCATTCTGAGGGTCTGTCACCCTGAAACATATGGAGTATTTTGGGGTCTGTTGCTCAAACACACACAGTTTGTTTGCCTCTTTCCTGCAAAAAAGGGAAAGTCTCATAGACGCAGTAAAAGCAGGAGTCTGACCCAGTTATGGTGCCCATCATTAGATGGCATCACTTTGCATTCCTGGAAAGAGGTCAAGTAAAACAAAAATAAACGTTCACCTGACTGGTGTGGCTCCAGCCTTGTAGATGCAAAGTCATGTGCTGTGACTGTGTCACTGCTTCCGTCAATCTGTGCATGCCAGACACTTTGTTTCTTTTTTCCGGAAGTTCTGTCAGTCATGAGATGCAGTTCTGTGAGGTTAAGTGCGTCACCACGATGTGCAAAGCATGTCAGTCTGGCTCTGAAGGAGCCAAGAGTTACTCTGACTGGCACATGACTCTCTGCCGTTAGGTTAACGAGCGGCTTCATCCAGGACAGCATTCAAAATGTATGAGATACAGCCCATAGAGATTCTCAAATTATTAAGTCATTGCACAACAACCTGTAAACAGGGCACTGTGTAGAGATCTCCAGTTTCACAGTGCCCTGAGACCCACTATATATGCCAGCAAATCGCTCCACTTAAGAATTTCACCGTCGTTAAGCAAAATTAACTAATTATCAATTCGGAAAATGCTTAATATATTATATATTTATACAGGAAAGCACAGACCTCACACCCAACGGAACCTATGAAAGATGACATAGAAATGAGCCTCTCTGTACTCTTCTGTACTCCTCTATACTCCACTTCACGTCATTGTACTCCTCTTTACTCTTCTTTACTCTTATGCACTCCACTTTATTCCTCTGTACTCCACTTCACTCCTCTGTACTCCACTTCACTCCTCTGTACTCCACTTTACTCTTCTTTACTCCTCTGTACTCCACTTCACTCCTCTGTACTTTTTTGTAGTCCTCTGTACTCCTCTGCACTCCGGGGGTTTCCTCACGTTCTAGATTCTGTACACATTAATGGTTCTCTGGGGAAGAGAGAGTGACCAGTTGTGGGGCGTGCTAATTTATTTCCTTTATCAAATTCATTGCTGATTCTTCTTTGTTAATTTGACTGAAAAAAATAATCTGCAGGCCCAGGCATTTGCCTGGGAAAATCACTTTGTGGCAATTCCCATTCAGGGAGACATTTCCTGTGTAGTAATCTGCTTGTTGCGTCAGTGGTGGTCCGGTGGCCAGGGTGACCCCTAATCCAGCTGTTGGCAGATTCGGTCATTTGGCTGCCCCGGGCAGCTGGAATGGGCAGTCTGCCAGCTACACCATCCAGCACAGACCAGCACTGATTATGTCTGATCTTGGACATGCAGTAAAAGAAGCATGGGCTCAGATAAAAAAAAAAAAACATCTTTTCTGCTGGTTAGTAGTTTGTTTTGGGACGTGTATTAAGTCCGAATTTCTGGGCGCTTTCTGTTTTTATATCACCAATATTTTCATGAAGATAACAACACGATTATACTATCAGTACAAGCATACACTTTTACATTTAGCTTTATCCAAACCACTTAACTGTTACCCATTTTCCCAGTTCATTATCTTACAAATATAATGCACCCCGGTCACTGGAACAGCTCCTTTTCTGTATCCTTTTCGTCCTACAGCCTAACATTTGGGCTGTAGCCTCCCTGATATTCTGTCACACTGGGGCACGTTTTTGTTTGCTATGACTTGCTGCTCAATGTGTTTTTGTCTTATAGTCAACAGTTTTGTAGCTGAACTGTAGCACCGACCATCCATCCATCCATCCATCTATCCATCCATCCATCCATCCATCCATCCACATCCATCCATCCATCCATCCATCCATCCACATCCATCCACTCTTCTTCTAACCACTTATCCTGTTCAGGTCCAATGGTGGGGGGGGGGGGGGGGGGGGATGCCAGCAGAACTAGGGTCCCTAAAAACTACATGCTGGATTTGATGCGTGAAGGACTTTAATCCTGAGTCCAAAAATCTGCATTATTCTATCATTTAAAGGGAGCCTAAGAAATGCAGCAGCATGTATACCTAACTGCATAATCACATTGGCAAGAACAGCCGTTCAGCTACTTAAAAATAAATGGATGAGCTCACTTAGATATAGTTGCTCAATAATTGATAGGAGTTTCTGGGATATTGGCACTGGATGAGAACAGAATGTATTATGCACATTCCCTGGAGTGACAGGATCCTTTTGAAGAGGACTTCCAGACCAAACACTGGGTAGTTCACCTTCACGGCTATGATTACATCTATTGCAAGGCTATCCATATTGTAAGCTTGCATCCGAGACAACTGAGTCTTTCCCAGGTTTCTCCCTCCCATTTCTATGGGAGAACTTGTAGCGGGCAAACGATCTGAATCAGGCCTGGTAGCCAGGAGGGGTGCTTTTGCCGTGTTTGACACCCTTAAAGAATGCACTGAATTGCATCACCATATTCTGTTCAATAAGTATGTCGACTAAACAATTCATTGAATATGTCCTTATCCTTGCCTCCACCTCCACCACCATTCCAAAAACATGTTGCTAGCTCCTGAAACAATTTGGGGGTAAAGATGGTAGTCAGAGAAACATATGTTGACCCTTTGACCATACACAAAGCATGTAACTATGTAAAAAAAAAAAAGTTATTTTGACTGAGGAAAGCTAGGACCACGACTGGGGAGATTATAGCACAATCTGCAATGTGACAAAATGCATATTGTCAAATTACAGCCCGTGTTGCCCAGTCCTAGAATTGCTTAAAAGGTCAAAACAGCAGATGCTGGTTCTAAGACACATTGCTTGTACTGAATCCATAAAACCAACCGGCACAACACAAACCCGACCACCCACAAAACTCCTATGGCAAGTTGCCATTGAAGACCGGCATGAGCCACGGTCACACGGCTTGGTTTCCCAGGCAACGGAAGACTTTCATCTTCTGAAATTTGCCAGCGAGGGGTCCATTGGTCAACCCAATAAGCCGACCCCCCTGAGCCCATGTCATTATCATTTCAGGCTCAACGGCAGCGCTAATTAGAAGCATATATTTTTGGAGATTTACAGGGGCGACGACTTCCCGCGTTCACCGGAGCGCGTGCAAGTTGCCGTTTCTCGTTGTCACGCGTTACCTGCCAGCGATCTATGCGATAAGAAAAGCCTCAAGTGTCTCAGAAATAGGGTTTAATTGCCCAGTTATTGCGATGCCTGAGTGTGCTGGAAATGGATTCCCAATACGGCTATCTCACTACCGAGCTCAAATAAATTGCCAGACTGAATACAATGTATAATATGCAATATTATTTTGGAGAGATTTACTATTAATCACTTAATTTTAATGTTGCATATTTTAATACTGTGGATGCAATTGTGTCAAACTACAATGTCTTACTAAGCAAAATGAATGGGGTGTGGGTAGGGCAGTCTGGTACAGTGTTTTACCACAATTCCCAGGAACATCTGTGTAGCCAAAGAACCTTCTAGAGGTCATTCTTATTTCACTTAGATATGAGAACGTTTTAACCGTAACGTATTTCTGTAAATGCTTTATGCCAAAAGAAGGAATTAAGGCATGAGGGTCTGATAAGCATTTTTGGTGACTGCGTTATACGCAAAAGCAGATTCTTACACATATTGGATTGAGTGTCACACTGAGAGGTTCTCAATGAACTCTGTTCCTCATTATTCTGTACTTCACATAAGTACAAATGATTCACTATGTAGCTGAGTATGAAACATTGTTACCCTGTAGTGGTTATCCACCATCTTGAGGGATTTTCAACAAGCTGTCTCAACAGATGCGAGTCTCTGGAAGTGTTGTTCATCGTGTCCCGCGGTTTTCCGTCTTTCATCGTGACATTTTGCACAAATAATCCAAAGTTCCGTGAGACCCAACCGTGGCCTGACCCTACGTAGCTCATTCCAGATCCACATGGAGGTTTCAATGTGAGGAATCAAGGGCACGGCAAGGTCACGATTCCCCAAAGCCTCATTCTGGCAGCCACGACTCGTGACAGAGCACCGTGCTCTTAATCAAAGCCAACTGCTCTGGTCCACTTCACCTATATATCCTTTTGTCTTCTGAAAACCATTGTGGGAAAAGATGAGAAGTTCAAACAACATTCAGGATTCCTGGACCAAAAATGGGGCGAAAGAGGACCAACATTTCTATCCAGAAAACCCCCCCAAAATATGCCTAATGCTGACCAGAAATCTTCATAGAAGATCGTATGTGATGATATTGAAATGAAGGAAAGATGACAGTAATTAGCATCCATCAATGCAGAAACAGCTAAGATCAAAGTATCCTGGACTAATCATTTGCAAGTTAAAAGATATTAATCCCCCCCCCAGAAGAGTGTGAGTCTGTGTGTCCATTTCCCCACTGCTGCTTCCCCCAATGCTGTAAACAAAACAACAGCACAGATGAGGGAGGCAGCGCTAAGGCACAGCAAGCCAAACGCCGTTTATTAGCAGGAAGTCGCACGAGATCAAACGTAAGGATGGAGAGCCGCAGATGTCAGACGACCAAAGAGCTAAACGAAATGAACCGGTGAAGTGTGACTCTTCCCTTAACCTACTGGGCTTTAACCGGCCAATTGATGTGTGGGTCCCAAGCTGCCTCTCCAGCAAAATCGATTGTTTATGATGGGCAAACCATTATACATGATGCGCAGATTAAAGCTCGCGCTGTGTAGACTTAAACAGCGGTGTGCTGCCGGTCACTTGAAGGCTATTACGATTCTTGAAGGACTCCAAGCACCTCAGTAGTAATCAGGGCACCATACAGACACGCACAGATTAGACTCGGATTCTCACTAAAGCCACCAGATCATGGCTGGATGCTGCATCCTTCGTTTTCCTGTGAAAATTTCTGGTGTCATTGACCTGAGATAGGGGGTCACCTGCCCCGCTTTCGGCAACTTGGACAACGTCTTCAAGTTTTGGATCTGAGATACAAACAAGCTTTTAGCAGAAGTTTTCGCCTGATCTAATTAATGCACATTAATAAAGATGTAGGGCATTATTTGTTTACTGATTAAAATGTATGAATCCACTGAATTGCAATTGAGCATTTCTCATATTCTATTTAATCTGCACAAGGTATTATAATGTAACAGTAGCAAAAGAGGGGAATAATTAACTTGACTCAAGAAAAAAAATATACATTAACATGTTTGTGATTGATGTTTTTAAGGATATAAATACCACAAAAAAGAGAAAATGTACTGCAGCAAGATAGAGCGAAAAACAACTTTTTCATCCCTTTAAATGTCAGAAGGCTTCATACGATTAAATAAAGACTTAGCTGAAATGTTTATGCCAGAGTGCAGCTTCTCCATATCAACTCATCTGCAGAGTCAAATTGAGTCACATTATTTGAGTGACAGAAATTTTGCTTGCCTCTGTTCTGTCTTCTGCTTTCTATCCTGCACCAAACCACTGGCCCATGAACTGTGGCTAACATCTCAATTTTCAAAGTCACTCGTTATCCTCCCCAGGACAACAGGGGAGACCCAACATGGGGGACTAAGATGCCCATTTCAGAACGACAGTCCCATTTCAGTCCCGACAGAGAGTAGTGTTGTCATGATACCAAAATATCAGTCTTCGATACAGTAACAAGTAGAGTACAGAAATTCGGTACTATCTTCAATACTAAAAACACAGTTATATAATAACTCAAGTAACTCAATAAAAGTTTAATTTCAATTACAATTTTGTTTGCATTAACGTTTTATAACCTTTTGTAAACTCATGTCACTAAAAATATAAACTTTTGCATTGCGTTGTTAGTGAAAGTGTAATAATATTTCATATTCAGTAAGTTCAGTAGCAGCCATTATAATGCGTTGTACTTGCGTTCAGAGACACTTGCAAATAGATCAATATTATAAAAATATAGATGCTACTTTATAATATTATTACAATGCACAGCAGAACAGATATACATTACTTTTGCAGGCCTTCCTTAATGCAGAAATGTTTAACCGACTATAAAAACCCGTAGGTAAAATGGGCATCGCACCTCTACTTCAACCACAACATGCCTATGTACTGTAGTTTACCGTCCTCATTTGGCACAAAGCCAATGTCTTTCCAATAAACCGGAAGTGCAGGCTGTAGAATCGATACCATGAAAAACGAGTAGTAAAACTGTGTTACACATGATAGCATTAATACTTTTGGTACTTTCGATACTTTTGACAACAGGGAGAGTAGAGGGACCTGCCCATAGGGCAAGAGAAGGGCAGCAGAGACTGTCCTAAGAGCTCTGAGTTTGGCCAGGGCCCAGAGACCTTCTGGCCAGCTTGCTGATTCAATCATTATCAGCAGGGGGGTGAATGACAGCCCACCACAAAACAGCATCTTCCCCATTCAAAGTGGCACTGGCAGCACAGAGGAAGACCAGGGTTCACAGAATATCTCATTATGTGCCATTTTCACCCCATCCATCCTCCTAAACCGCAGGCCCCAGAGGCGCTTAGGCCTGAATCCTGGCCCATGCAAGACCGGGATTACCCTCACATGGTGGTTGTTTTCAAGCAGCTGGCCGGGCCGAAGGGGCTACATCACTCCTGCAGAAGGACGACGTGAAACATCACATCACGACGTGCGAACATCACAAAGCGATCAGACGCTGAACTGAAATTAGCCACTGGGAGCCGCTTCTCAAGACGGCACCGACTTTTACATTTTTCTTTTCATATTTTCTGACCCTTCCTGTTGCCATCTCCCAGAACCTCGCAATCCTCGATTAGCTACGGTGCTCAGATGTGTCAAGGAAAGATCATTAATTCTTGTGCCGTGGCCCTGCCAACACTGAGGCATACTGGGAAGGTGATATAAGTTCCCCTGTTTTCTCCTTCTGCCAAGATGCAGAATGAATTGCTACTTTTATATCTCAGGTTAAAAACCAGCAGTGGGTTGGTTCCTGTGACCTCACTGTATTAATCAAAGAATCAATATCAGTCCCCGCTGGTGAATACATCCTGATTGAAAAAAAACGTATAACCAGCAACCACTGAGGAGAACAAAGTATTTCTGGCTCAGCTCTAGAAGCATGGAAACAAAATCGTCTTGCTCAAACTGGATTGCTGTGGCGTACCTCACTGCGAAGTCTGACATAGACACGTCTGAAATGGCAGGTCAGAATGTTCATTACGATCTTACTGGAGTGATTCTCGATTTACAGAGCAGAACATCAGGCTTTATGTGCAACTGCCATGACTGTCAGCAGAAAAAGAGGTCATCTCGCCTCTGTCTGCCGACGTGGGTAATTGGGAAAAATTGCTGTTGAGAAGATTTGACTTTTGTATTCTCATCGCCGAATCATCTCAGAATTACAAGGAACCTTCAAAAAAAAAAAAAAAAGAAAGAAGTCAATTTGATCCTTTGTCTAACTTGCTTAGTAAACCGTTTCACTCAGAACTATGAGTTCAAGCTTGAACTAATTCTGGAGCTGGATATTTTAAAGACTGCTTGACGGCACTGTTCCTTGCTCAAGGGCAAATCAGAGAGACCTTACCTGCAAAGTGACCAGCAAACATTCTGTCACAAATTTGGTTCCTTAATCACCAACCTACTGATGGTAAAGCATATCAAGTGATGACTGGTTACCATTTGGCTCTGTACCCAGTATCAAAAAGTCAAGCACTATGATTGTCTTCCATTTTGATTCTAACGAATACTAGATAGCACTTGGATCCTGCCATCTACCTATAAGAATATATTAGTAAAATACAATAAAAAATAGCTTAGAAGCTACTACTGCATCTTGTGGATAAACACATTTGGGTTTGAAAAATGGACCCAAGGACTTAAGGAAAAATAGCTTCCAAGATCAATACCCTTCAATAAATAATATCATAACAGGATTCTCCATTGCATATTAATGGCTTATCCATTCCTTGGAAAGGACCGTAAGGACGTTCATTGCTGTAAAATCAGTGGAGCAGGAACGTAAGTTGTAATTCACTTTCAGGTTCCTATAATGTTCTGTCACGATGTGTCACATAAACAATTGATAAACGCATGACAAGCTAGTAAACTGCTAGCTGCGATAAGTCAGGGACACATGTACTAGGATGATGAGCATAGATACTAGCACTTATTAGGGACAGTAAAGCAGAAAGGGCTTTTACTAAACCGAAGCCCAGGACTGGACTGAGGAACCTTGAACAAGTGCTGAGTAAAAGGAGAACGTTGTCACCCGGATAAAGGGTACTCCTGGGGGAAGCTCCCTCGTTCTTCACTCCTCATGCTGTGACAACCTTTACCTGCAGATACCAGGTGGGTTTTGGTTTTAGCTCTGTGTTCCTCGCTAACCTCATGCTGTATCGGTGTTGAGGTAACATGCAACTTATTGTACCCATGCTGCGTAATTTTGTCATATTCTCAGCAATTTTACAGTATAATGGATACATAATTTCACCACATAAGCGAATGATCTGGTATCATTATATGTTTCCCCATGTCGTTACTGCTTACAGAAGACCAGTTTCTTCAGTCGTTTTTGTTCTTCTGGAGCAAAGTCTGACTGGGGAACATACGGAGCGTCATTCACAGAATCATCCAGCCTCAGCAGTCAAAGCATCACTCTGGGTCCCTGCCCATGATGGGAGAAGCAGATGAGAGATGGAGCTTTGTGAAAGCTCCTGAAGGTCCTCTCAGAAATACCCTGCCCTGGCATGTTGACCGAACAGCCTTGTTTTCCTGGGGAGATGGACAGAGAATCAGTAAAATATGATGGATGGTTCCGAGGGGGAAAGAGGCCTCTAACAGCATGAACGTGACGCATTTAGAATGGCTGTTTGGAGACACCGAAAGTCTAGAGACAGTGAGTCTTCTCAGTCAGTGTCTGAAGTAGGCGAGACACCTGACCACTGCCTGCCTTGGGTACACGTTCAACGAGATTGAGCTGTGCCACCAGGCCCAGGCCAGAATTTGCCTGAGAGAAATTTGGGTAAAGTCTTCAGTTTCGAAGTTAAAATCAGAAGATATAATGAAGAACATTAATACATAAGTTGAACATGTTATCAATGTTGGGAATTTCAGGTGGAGAAGCTACAAATCCAGACCAAGATTTTGTTCCCACCTACCAGTTGAGCATAAATAGTCACGGTCACAGAGTACTCAACTGGTTGGTAGAAACAAAATCTTGGTCTGGATTTGTAACTCCTGAACCTGAAATGCCCAAAACTGCATATTGTGCTTTAACGCTAACAGATTACCACCTTGGCTGACTCTCCCTCCCTTTACGTTCTCAGCGTTGTTGATTTCTGTTCACTATGCACACGATCCCAGCCACACTCATCTGATCTGCATGTCTTGTGGCTTTAGCCCTCAAAGACCTACATGTCAAAGATTTCAGAGTCTGAGAGACAGACACCCTACAATCAAATGTGTACATAT
>JAODJW010000079.1:768559-790477 GCA_026777045.1 Hyperopisus bebe
TTCTTATGAGTACTACTTGGTAGTAAAAGCGAATTAAATGATCCTGGTGACATGAATGATTCTGAAAGGCATGGCTGCAATGCACGATGGGGCTAAGGAAGGCAAGCGAAAGAGGCTCTCTTCACAATGTCATAAACATGTAAATCCAGGGAGAAGGCTGCAGTTTCAGAATGGCTCGGCCAGGCCCCTTTTTAGGGAGATTCTGATGAATCGCAACATTGAAACAAAAGCCGTTCGTTTGTCGGCATGATTGGAAAACATTGCTTTGGCCCTCTGCTGTCCCCAGTGTCAAAAGAAGAAGAAAACAGGAAGCAAGAGAAACAAGCGGAAAGGCCCCCAATACCAGCAGAGACAAAGCAGATCAGAACTCATCTTTCTGGGGTTTCTGAAAAATGGATAATGATGGCCACAAAACTAACATAGAAGGCTTGTTCTATATTTTTATTTAAAGCACTGTGACATAACCAGGCATCAGATGACAGATATGAAGTGCATCTTACAAACATATTTCCAGCACTGACTGTATATTATTGATTTAATAAATCATTTCGTTCTTAATCTGACATTCTTGTTTTATATTCAGAACTCACTCAGAATCTATCACTTTTTTCGACGGATAACCTGAAAAGTGATATGTGCAGGTTCTGCACAGCTGAAGACAGATGGCAGGCAGTTGAACTGATCTCTAACACTCATAAATGCCTGATTCATGACAGATTCACCCAGCGGTCCACCCAGACGCTGGACGCAGATTCACCTTGTGACACACAGTGAAGACTTCCACTAACATGCCTCACCCTTCACTTGCAGGCCTCCGGGGGGGGGGCGGTAAACAGTATGACTCCACAGACAATTTCTTCCCAGCTTGCAGGAGATTAGAAGCAGCTCCCTGGTATATGGTGTGATATTTGACCACCCCCCCGTGAAAAAAATGCTTGTGTTCTCCGATTGGTGGAAAACAATAAAGGGGGAGCAGTTCTAGCCAATCAGCAAAGCCCTCATTTGTTACAGGCCAGGTTCTCGATCTGCTCCCCGGGCAGAGACCACAGGGTCGAAATCCCCCCAGAGACTCCAGCAAAATCAGCGCAGGGCAACACAATACGAGCAGCACAACTCCAAGGTTTCCATGCATGTATCCAATGTGCATGAATATGCAATTAGCAAGGTCCACGAGAAAGACCAGATGCCCTGAATAAAATAGCACTCCACAGAAATCCCCAGAAATGTTGAAGTCCTGTCATTATTAAGTCTGGGAACTGGGAAAGGATGTATGTTTTGTCACGCACCAAGCAACAAAACCCTCTCTGCTCTGCAACCACAGGTTAAATGCTTTTGCCACAGATAAACAACTGAAACACCTTTTTTAGAAAATATATTTATGCTGTATGCTGCTGGCCGGAGACAGAGAAAGACCAAGAGTGGACCGAACCAGACATGAACTCTGCAGTAACAACAAAATCATTTTAGCATCATCGAACAGGAATCACCTACTTCCTATTAATATAACAAGCTGATTTTCACCCAGCCCTTTGAAAGATCACCCCCCCCATGCTGTTCCTGGGCTGCAGTGATCCATAGAGCTAGCTCCTTGCAGCCCCCCCCCAGTGAAAAGATCAGCAGGAGGAAGGCAAACTGTGACCCAGCAAAGAGATCCATGAAGGATACCAAGGAAAAAGCACCTTGCCCACGAAGAGGATGTCAGCGTTCCACCGTTACTGGATAGGCATCCAATATGGAGGAGGCGGGGTCACAGTCCTGCTACTTTCAGATGATGTTGTGTTGTGTGCTTCATTTGACCAAGACCTTGAACAGGTCCGTGGTGGGGAAGCAGGAGGCATCATCTGGACAGTCTATGTCACGGTTCTTCAAATCTGGACCTCGATTCCAAATCCAGGCCTTGTTTTCAGTTCTCCCAGGTAGTTAGCTTAATAATTACTGATTCTGATTGGTCAGAGGCTTCACACCTGACTGACAGGTAAAGGAAAGCTGGAAAACCAGCAGTGCTCGGACCTCGAGGACCGTGATTTGAATAGCCCTGGTCTATGTGCTGTCCTCATCTATGGACATGAAGTGTGGGCAAAGCTCAAAAGAAGATGGTTACAAGTGGCAGAAATGAGATTTCTCTGCAGGGTTGCCAGGCTTAATCTCCATGACAGGGTGAGGAACTGGGAAATCACAAGGGACCTTAAAATCAAGCGGAGTCAGCTGAGGTTGTTCAGGCGTCTCATTAGGACGACACCTGATAGGCTACCCAGGGAGCTGTTCACTGCACGTCCCACTGGGCGGCGGCCCCGGGGCAGACCCAGAACACACCCAGGGGATTACAACCCAGGGGGCTTGGGAACATCTGGGGATTCCCCAGAAGGAGTTTGAGTCTGTGGCCTTTGGAAAGAAGTCTGGTCTGACCTGCTCAGCATGCTTCCACTGAACGCTTAACATTTGAAGCACACAAAGATGATGATGATGATGATGATGACTGTCTCACAGGTCAAACCGCAAACAGGATTAAGAGAAACTTAAAAACAAGGCAAAGCAAGGACTGCATCCCCAGGGAAGCTTTCCCTGGAGAAAATAGAAATTTATTGTGCACATTTTCCAAGCAATGTTCCTAAAATACCAGCTGCAGTACTGCAGCCCTGGCATCGCTAATTTGAAGACACAAGCGGAGACCTTTAAGCTGGAAACTGCAGCGAGTACCGTCAGCGTAGAAAACAGTGCCATCCTCTTAGGAAACTGACTATCAGCCTTTCCACACATCCGTAGGGTATTTCAAGGACTAATCTATAATCTGTCAAGATCACATGTATGCTCCCCCCCCCCCCAACACACAGACATCCTGTTCAACTATTGTCCGGGGAATCCTCCAGTGTTCCGCTCCCCCTGCTTGCTAACATGTCAGGACAGTCCTGTTGACAACCCTAAGCTGTGGGCTGTTCCACTCTCGCCTATAGCAGGTCTGTCTGGCTCTTCACATGAGAGAGAGTGCATTCGTCTTCGCTGCGGCATCTTGGTCCCTCTGCTGACGTACACGGGCTGAACCAGAGCTGTGACGTGTTTGGGTTCATCGGATCTCCCCTGATACTGTAGTCAGAGGCATGCAATTCTTTGCAGAGGAACCGAACCCTTCCCAAAAAGGATCTCGAAGGGGACAGAGATTTTCAATGACAGAATGCATTTGCTTTTGCGTTTGTCTGTCTGTGCACACGGTACGACACGTGCATGTAGCTGCTGTCTGTCCACAGATCAAATACTTCATCTACATGTGGAAGGAGGAGATCGGCTTCAGTGCCGGGGCACAACACAACCCTAACCACACCAGACGACTCTGACAGGGGGGGGGCGCAGGGTGACCGACGTGGAACCCACAAACCGGTTGTGTATCCCCATCGCAAACATGACAAAACCGGCACTGCACGCACACCAAACAGCATTTAATAAGGTGTGGGAACATCTCAGCTGCTTGGAAGAAGATTTTAGACAAGAACCTTTGGCCAGAGTCTCTGATGCAAGTCTCTGCGTCGGACCATGACGGGAGGACACCAAGGGAAACGTACGTCTCAAAGCAACATGGAGTCCTGCTCTAACGCACCATCTGTCTGTTCCGACGACGGACAAAGCTTCACTTGACAAACGCCAAGGCCATCTTGTTCTCTAAATAATAAATAGCAGCACAGATTGCCTCCCGCAATGAAACAGCACATAAACACACTGGGTTGTGTACATCACATCTCCTCCTAATTAAGCCAGATACTCTTACAGATAAGGGGGAGGAAAAAAAAAGAGACATTCAACTGGTAATGACAGCAAGAGGAAAATAAAACATGATTTTAGTGATTACTAAGTAGGTCATTACGATACCCTATTTTATAAAGACTTTTCAGTATTTTAGGCTTATTTCTGAAATTACCACTCTGCTGTACAAAGAAAAATAAACATGAATTTTGATATCAGATAACAAATGTTCTAGCATCTGGCATGAGGGTGACAAGAAATCTGAAACCATTGTTATCGATATGGTAAAAAAATTCATATAAATGTGCTTATAATGTTGCCGAAGCATCCGTGTTGGTCAGGAGGATAGTAGATCTACACCCAAGCTTATGAAGAGATGTCAGCTCTCATGTGGGCAGAATCCACCCACTCAGCTTCTACCATCTCTCCTGGAGGAGGAGCTTCTACATCCATGCACCAGCCCACAGCTTCCGCCTGTCCTCAGAAATGATCACAGAGGGACCAGCTCTGCTGGCATTTTCCATGTCAAAGCCACACACATCATGGTCTCACCATCATGGGCAGCGACACCTTGACATCCTCAAAAGCTCCATACCATGATTCTCAAATAAAAGACGAATTTCAAATATGTCTGAACCCGATAGTGCTTGAAAGACGTTGAGAACATCAGGTACCCTTTTGTCCCCCCAGATGTAATTTCACACAGGAAAAAAAAAATGTAGCCTTTTTTCCGCTTTGAGGCTTTTATATATATGTTCTGGTTACCAAACAAGCCAAAGCAGCCAGGAGTGGAATATGAAGTCGACTTACCTGAGCCCCTCTTGGAAACCACCTTCAAGCCTCTGGCAACCGCAGCATAGATTAGGAAGAGGAGCGGGATCGGCGCTTTCATCTTTCGCCCAGCTAGCGTCCTGTTGGTGAGGGAGAAGAGGGATTAGCATAGCATTTCATTCATGTAACTGCCTTGGGAGCAGATACCGGATTCCTGAGGAGAGTCAACTGCTAATTCGTCTTTGCTGCAGGGTCAATGAAGATCCCTTACTAATAACATAATGACAGGCAGTTGATTAGTATAAACCAAACTAAGTTTATGTTTGAAGGTATTCAGGTCTTGGCAAAGGGCAAGGCAAGTTTATTCATACAGCACATCTTCAAACACAGAGGTCATTCAGAGTGCATAGGATATTTACATAGAATACAGTCCAAACACATTATTTTTTACCAGTGGACTGTATGCGCAAAGTGCTGCATTTTCGTATCTTAGAAGCACAGATTTAGCTGCATTTACAGTATCTTTTAGCAAAAGTACATGACAAGAGCTTATGGCAGAGGAATGATATGGACCCAAGGGTCTCAGGTGAATTATAAACTTACTTTTAATAACATTTAACAAATTCATATGTGATTCCAATTAAGACACATTATTATATCTGACCGTATTTCACCAGGTGCTAAAATTACCTTTAGATGAAACTCGATTCTATTTTTTAATCATCGTGTTCATTAAAAAACAAAAATCCAAGATACGGGTTTGATTTCATTTCCGCATGAAGTGGACGCAAATATCGCAACCATTATGTCTGCAAAGCAGATCAAATAAAATGATTACAACAGTTAATTCTCTTCATATTAATTTCCTTTCTGGGCGCACAGTGCTCACGCTTTAATTAAAACACGAGTGACTATATTGAGATATTAATAATTATCCTGACAGACCCCTCGCATCATGCACAAGTCGAGGACTATTAAATTAAAAGGGTTGTGCAAAACCTCACCCATACCTCAAGATAAACACACGCATTAAAAGGAATGGCGTTATAAAAACATAATGTGTTTGAATGTGGTGCAAAACGCCAGAACATCTATTAATGGGACTATGTCTCTCGGAGGATAATAAACCTCCCGACTTCAATCATCTAACTGGTGCCAGAGTACGTTCTATGCAGTCTGATGAAGCTATCTACCCCTCAGCTACAACATGCAGTTCTACAACTGAAAAACTATTTTGCCTGGGAGACACTCCCTCCCTCATACACCAACGTCATGCCATAATTCCGCATTTGTACGAGGTGTTATTAATGCAAGTGTCTCGATTCATTTGTGCCCTTTTGACTCGAGCGCAAACATTGTGATTGTTGCCAGGGGAACATAGGTCAAGGGTCACTGAGATCCAAGCTCCATTGGGAACCGCATAGGGGAGCAAGACAACAAATATGCAAATGCCATGGCTCATTTAGACAAATCTGCATTTCGGAAAGAATAGGAGACACAGCACATGCATTGAACAGATACTGTAAACAAGGAAAAGGCGAGGCTAAGGCCTTGGCACAGAGTGGAACGCTATGCTGAGGCAGAAGAGCTCTGTTAAGTCATGTGTAGGTAAGATTAGCATTCTCAATTAAGTCGTGGTGCATGATTTGTGTACTTACAATGCACTTGTGAGCCAGCAATGAAATCACCATTTCTGCTTTTCCAGACTTTCTTCTAGGAATGCCAGTCTACTGCCAAAAACATTTGGCAGGGCTAAGTCAAGGATTGTGGATTCACTGATCTACACAAGGCCTTCGAAACAAGTCACCGATAAGCTCATGAATTTGTTCGAAAATTTGGGCCACGAGCTCCGGTTCCTGTTCGGCAGGCTTATTATCGGACGCCCACACAGACAGGGAAGGTGGTGCCCCGTGTAGGAGATGCAGAACTCCTGGCCGACTTCACAATGTGATTATTAGCACGGGGCAGCCATTTTGCTTCAAACCCATGAAGATCAAATCGAAAAGAATTAATCTAATGAAATTCTGTTGCATTTCTGATTGAACGAAACTCACGGTGTGTTTGGTAAAGCTCCTCGCAGGACTGTTCGAAAAGCTTCATCCAGAAAATAGATGTCAGCCATCTCATTGCCAAGAGAGTGAGGGGGTGGGAAGTAAAGAAGAACGACCACGTACGTAATAGCGGCAGGCCGAAGCAGCGCTTGTTTCACCACATCGTGCTGCCTGCGCGCTGGCCAGTGGGAGGCACTGCGCATCCTCGAGGTAGAGATCACATTGGGCAGGGGGAAGTGGCACTCGGAAAGGAGCAATCGCCAAGAGGGACATCAAAAGAAGAAAGAAGCTCTGTGTGGCCCCTCAGTCTTCGCACCATCGCCTTTCTTCCCGTTTGGCTGTCCAAATCTCTCGGGTGGTTGGGGGGGGGGGGGGGGGGGTGGTCTTAGTTTAATTAGCACAAACACCTATACAACAAAGCCGGAAAGAAAAATCTCTCTCTCTGTCTCATGCGGTCCATGAATAAATGAGGTCAGATGTGCATTTCACCAGATTACAATGAGAGGTTAGACACTATTCTACAGAAAAATAAAGAAAGCCTTTATCATGCTCTAGGAGGATTATCTTTTACTTTAATGAATGCACTGTTATGTTCCCAGTGTGTTAAAATGACTAATTAATAAAGGAATGATGCCATCTATTCATCAGTTATATTTATAAATAAAACACAAGAATGTATAGAAGAGGTGGAGTAAAATTTCTATCAGGAGATAACAATTTTAAAACTATATTAGACTTTGAAAGAATGTGGCTGCTTTAACAATGCAAATCTTGACTGTTGTTTCCAGGGAAACGAGGGTCATACAGATAATTATAAACGTACGGGCGGATGGGTGAACAGATTCGGCAAGTGAAGAACCAGTTTAAGTGCACACATGCATACATTTGCATAATTTTACAATTCTCAGTATTATTTGTATTGACAACAATCAGATGACAGACCTGGAATGAGCAGAAGGTTGCAGGTTCAGGTCATGCAATGTACCGGAATACAGAGCAGCATAAACAGCTGTAAACTGGCATTCGGGCTATAAAATAGCACCTGTGGTTTTTGGATTTTTTTTTAATTAAAAGCTATTCTTACTTTCCAGATATTTTTTTTGCCGCACTGAAAACCGCTAGCTAACGTCACGAGGATTTGAACCCCAGGGCAATTCTTTTCGTATATCGGCATCTGGCGAGCAGTAATTCCAGGAGAGGTGACTGAGCACACACGCGTGCGGCAAGACGCTCCCCGACAAAGGAGGAGCGGCGGGAGCAACAGGAAAGAGCCGAACTAATTTGCTTAATGGCACTCAGAGCAGGTGCACGCGGGCGACACGGCACGCAATCTCCGCGCTTCAGCGGTCCGTGACAGCTGCAAACAAGCGTTCCTCTGATTGACTATAACTGTAAAACTACCAGAGGGCGACACCACCTCTCAGCATCTCCCAAAAAAAAAATAGGCCCTCCTCGATTTATCGTTTCCGCCTCTGTTGTCGCCAGCAGCTCCATTTCTTATTTTTTTAATTTATTTTTCTCACCCACGCCGTGGGCGCCACTCCTCCTCCTCACCTGTACTGAAATTCAACCAGTGGGGGTAATGTGTATCTCTTAGTGGACTCCGAGGAAGAGGTGCACCTAAAAGAACAGACCCCCCCCCCCCCCCGATCCCACCTCCATGCTGGCTACAAGCCAGGACAGCTACCACTAAATTGATATTCCTGCTGCCTCTGCTGGTTACTAAAATTCCCGCTTGTGAGGAATGCTCTGTGTTTCCCGACACCTAATGCATGCCTTCCCTCCCTCGTGAATCTGGGGTCTGCTCCCTGAACAGTTTCATTACAGCTATTTATACTGCAGCAACCCCTTGGTGACCATTTGTGTGTGTGTGTGTGTGTGTGTGTGTGTGTGTGGGGGGGGGGGGGGGCGGCCACACCTATACAAAAAGTATCTTCCTGCACAGACAAAAAATATGATACTCATGTTGCACAACGATAATTTATGACCTAAGCTCATGTTTAAGTCTTCAGTACACTCTAAAGGTGCAGATGTGGCACGCAGGCAGAGAACAATCTGTAGGAAGGTCAGTGAGAAATTGAGAGAATTGCTAAAACCACCCTTCAACATAGAGGTTCTTAGATATTTCACGACTTGTAAAACGGTAGTTTAAAGGAACACATGAAATACCCACAATATACTAAATCTGATGACAAAACAGCTGATCGACCCATTTACAATTTTAAACAAGCCTGCCCCTAGTGGTGCAGTGTGGAAGCAGTCCCCCAAAGCTCCTGAAGGTCCGTCTCACTGAAGAAAATGCCGGAGCATGAGGGGTTCTAAAACAGGAACCCTCGAATGAAAACAGATCACAGCTGGGAACCCATTTCCACTAATGCACAGAGACCTAATTCCAGCCTTTTATCCCTGCGGAACCCCTACAACTCTGCAGACCCTCAAGGGCCACAGAGCCCAGGTTTAAAGCAACTGTCACGTGTAAAATGCCAGAGAGTTCTACGTAGGCTAAGCTCTCAAGGTCAGCCAAAATTAATTACAAATTCATTCTTGCTTGGTTAGCTTCTGATTAAATTACACCGACTTCTGCAAAATACGCAGTGTACAATACTGAATGCACACCTGTCTGTAATGGTCAGTCATACAAACAATGCACTGAAAAATAACTCAGCTCCGTTACGTTTTAATGACCCTCAAACAATTGGTATCATTATAAACCTATAGTTGACCTAGTTTAACAGCAAGGTAAAAAAAAATCTCATAAACTGAATCTTCACTATATATAGTGAAATTCATAAACGGCAAACCAGCTCAGTTCTTAACTGGGTTAACTGGTCTGACACAGATGTCAACAGTTTCCGAATCCACATATCATGAACGTACTGTAAGAGCACGGAGCTCTGTGAGGCATCTCAGCCACACACGCAAACCATGCAGATCATAGAGACCAAACCAAAGGATTCTGGGAAGGTTTCTGGAAGAACATAGGATGCCGTGTGGATCCAAAATAGAGTCCACTTGGACTTTGCTGCTGGCCTTCCAAGCAGGTCTGGACCCTTCAGCAGCTCACACATGATTATGGAGGTGTTGAAACACTGCAGGTCCAACAGCGGCCAGAATTTCCAGGGACGTGAGGCTCTTTCCTCATGGACATGAGACACCTCTTCGGCCGTATGGTTTTTACACCTTATTTCCCAGCTTCCTTGGCGAGCTGCACTCACCACTGCGTGAAACGGTCGAACCCCAGCAGAATGTAGAACAGCGGCCGACAGTTTCCCGCAGGTGTGGACGAGCAAACCCGGCAAGACGGCCCAGTCGCATTACAGCGACATGCAACAAAGCGGCACGGCGCGGCCAGACGAGGTGAGGCGAGGTGACACAGCGGGGGGTGGGACAGGAATGCAACGCCCGGCCAAACTCTAGCCGCAGGACTTCAACACACCAGTGGTCAAGTGTGACCAGTCAAGACCAATTGCTGAGACTCACTAATTAGTGAAGAACGGGATGGGGAGGCGGCCGTCCTACGTTCATGTTCACAAAAAGAATGTCTGTCCTGGAGAGTTGGACCAGAACCTAACCGGTGCCTGTAAGCCACGGGGGATGTCTTTAGAGCTCAGGACGTAGACAGACTATCTGTCTTAACCTGGAAGAATAATCCGGGCCTCGAAGGTCACAGCCATGAAGGTCACCATCTCTACAAACAGCCATGCTGTCGAGTTCCCCGCTACCAGTAACATACATGGAGAGAACTGGTGTGTTTGCCTCAGCTGTGAGACTCGGAGACACCCCTTCATGGATGGGTTTCTCCAATCACTGCATCTCCTACAGCAAAATTTTCACCGCGGTGTATGAGACTCACTCCAGCCTTCCCTAGCACATTAATTGCAGGAAATATCGCTCTATGTCACCCTGACAATGAATAAGTATCACTCCTTGGTGTGAGTTTACTGCAGGAGAAATAATCCATTTTAATGTAGTATGTGCATATTCATCTTAAATAAAAAAGCACTGTGTGAATATTGCCAAAAAAAATCAAAAGCTATTCAATTATGAATTAATTATTAAGGGAGATCGTACAATAAGCCCCAAGACACCAATCATCCGCTACATCTAAAGCGTTAACCTTTTATTTATTTAAAGACTTCTGAAGGATGAAGACTTAAATTCCCATATAAGACAAAAAAAGCCTACATTCATCAGCATTACATCCGCAAGTAAGTATATGGGCTCATCTAACAATAAGTTTTCATTTTCCTCACAATAAATCATACTGCCCATAATCCTTAAGTGGGGAAATACTCTGCACTCCCTACCCCAGGACACAGGGTGTCGGAAACTGTAGATAAATTCACCCCTGGTCTTGATTTTGGGGATCCATCCATTATCTTGGCCAGCTTCGGAGCAGCAGAGACTTCCTGGTCAGACCTGGTTAAGCGTGGCCAATCCGGGTCATTCCCTCCCAAGACCTGCATAATTCCACTGCTGCCATGTGGCACAGCCAGAGGAACAGACACCAGTAAGATCCCACACACAGACCAGTCCACCCTCCTGCCTGTAGTCAGTACTGTGCATTTTTTTAAGAACAAAAGTGGCTCTTTAAAGCCATCCAGTTTCTCACTGTAAAATTCATTCTTTTCAGAACGCAAAGTGGATAGCAAAACAAAACAAGCCATTTATTGATAGTGATGAGGTAAAAAAGAGAAAAAAAATGTTTTTAAAATAAGAGGATCAAATTAAACACAAACGATTCTCTCTGTTGCTGCTGATTACTGTGAACATTCCTGTCATTATCAGTCTCCACATTATATTGATTTATAAAAGCTAGTTGGCCAAGCTGTCTGGCAGGATTGTACTATACCCTTCGAGAAATATGCTAACATCTTCCCTAAGCTGAGTGGCTGTATTCTTACTACATTTACTACACTTACATTTATCTTATAAGAAAACAGCAGGAAATAATATACTTTAATATATTTGCCAAAAGGCATGTCCACATGTCAATGATAAAGCAATTATTACAGAAGCTTTGAGGCCTAAAAAGTATTTTTTTAAAAATGTATAACGGGGAGATTGTAGAATGTGCTTACAGGCACATTGCAGAGAAATGTCCAAAAAACCTTGAAAGTTCATAAAGTTTTGGGGAGAAAAGGTTTCATCAGCCGACCCCTTCCTTTTCTGTACATTCGAAGCAAAATAGAGGAAAACAGGAAGTTCAGCCCAGTTCAGCCCAGACTGGTTATTTCACACCTTCCCTCACAGAATGGCTGAGTCCCTGTTAAGAGGAACTATGGGGGAAAAAAACACCAAGAGAGCTTGCTGATTGGACAGACTGGGGGGGGTCCGCTGGCCCCTCGGCCATCCCAGAGTGAAGGCCACGTCTCAATGGTTTTAGCTAAAAAATGGTAGAATACAAATCACAGTCAAGACAGAGACATGGGCGGCCGCTGTCTGGTCAGCGTCAATAACCACACGCTTAATCAAATATAGTCGACTGTTTCCCAGATCCTTCAGAAAACAGCTTACAGCACTGTACTCCGCTTTAAAACTCATTCTAAATGCTATTAATGCCCCCGTCTGTGTTTTAAGGAAAAATATGTAAATGAAACCTACAACCAGAGGTACAGGGAGAAAACAGCTTTGATCAGCCTAATCCGTTTCACAGGATTCTCAGTGAGTTTTAAACATCACCATTAATCATGGAAATTAAGGCAACCTGTGGATTATTTCAGTGCAAAAAATGTCTATTTTGGTTCACTGCCTTTTAATGAAATTTAATTAAAGTCAACACAATTAATTGTAAAACACATAACATTTGGACAAAAGGTATTGGGACACACCTCTTAATCACTGAATTCAGGTGTTCCTTTCAGACCTATTGCCACAGGTGTATAAGATCAAGCACCCAACCATGCAGTCAGGTTTGCAAATATTTGAGAAAATATGGGTCGCCCTGAAGAGCTCAGTGAATTCAAGCGTGTTACTGCAACAAGTCAGTTTGTGAAATTTCTTCCCTGCTAGATATTCCATGGTCAACTGTAAGTGGTATTATTACAAAGTGGAAGCACTTAGGAACAAACTCAGTCACAAAGTGGCAGACCACATAAAGTATCAGAGATGCATAGTGAGTAAAAGTTGCCAACGCTCTGTTGACTCAATAACTGCAGAGTTCTAGACTTCCTCTGGCTTCCCCAGCATACTGACTGTGCACCAGGAGCTTCATGGAATGGGCTTCCATGGCTGAGCAGCTGCATGCAAGCCTCACATCACCAAGGGCAATACCAAGCTTCGGATGGAGAGGTGTAAAGCACGCCGCCACTGCACTCTGGAGCAGTGGAAATGTTCTGTGGAGTGACGAATCACGCTTCTGCCTCACTGCATTGTGCCAACTGTATAGGTTGGTGGAGGAGAGATAATGGTATGGGTCTGTTTTTCAGGGGTTGAGCTTGGCCCCTTAGTTCCAGTGAAGGGAACACTTAATGCTTCAGTAGGCCAAGACATTTTGGACAATTCTATGCTTCAAACTTTGTGAGAAGGCCCTTTCCTGATCCAGCATGACTGTGCATCAGTGTACAAAGCAAGGTCCATAAAGACGTGTTTGGGTACATTTGGTGGGGAAGAACTTGACTGGCCCACACAACTCCATCAAATGCCTTTGGGACGAAGTTGCCTTCATGTCCAACATCGGTGCCTGACCTCACAAATGCCATTCTGGATGAATAGGCAAAAATTTGCACAAACATGCTCCAAAATCTAGCGGAAAGCCTTCCCAGAAGAGTGGCAGCTGTTATAGCTGCAAAGGGGGGACCGACTCCATACTGACGCCTATAGATTTAGAATGGGATGTCAGAAAGGTCCTGTAAGTGTCACAATAGTTTTGTCCATATAGTGTAGGCAAAACTAATTGTGGTTTATCTAACAGGCAAATATTTTAAACAATACATTTTGGGAGACTTTAAAGATTTCTAAAAACTCTGCAAAGGAACCAAATACACAAAAATGATAAATCACATGCTTAGTAAAAAAAAAAAGGAGAAAAAGAATACCCTTTAGATGGACATTTTACCTTCACTAAATCAGCCATAAAGGCTTTGTTTTTTTCCTAGCGTCTGATTTACTCTGTGTGTAATGATACCAATAGCACCATCATCAGTGACAAGGAATTTAAAGTCGCCATGACAATAAATGCACATTATGTCACATTATCGTCTCTTAAGTCACTCATTGACTCACGCACCTGGAGTGACAATGACGGAGACAGAGGGGAGATTAATTCCTATGATTAATATCGCATCCCCTCCGTGTGCTGGTCCATTATCCCAGCATCCATCAGGCGAGCCAAAGCCAGATCTTATTAGCTACAGAGCTCCCTCTGCAAATCGCCTATACCTGTTATCACGAACAGTATGAATATTTATGACTGTACCATCAATCGCGAGACCCCTATGGGGACTACAGCAAACTGGACTGTTGTCAGGACGACATCGCGCGGTGAAGGGCATTGTAGCAGTAGCAGAAACTGCATCCCTCGTGCTTCTTCGAGCGACATGCCTCTCTGAAGTTATGTGGCGATGTCGGCTTTGAAGTGGAACTCGATGGATAGCCCCTAGCTGCTATATATGAGAAGAAAAAAAAAAAAAACTGGAAAAAAAAAATCAGCCCCCCACCCGTATCATGCCTCACGCCCCTCGCTGACTGATTAGCAAATTAACTAACTCACTTGTTTTGTTTTTTTGCACTTTAATGAACTGAAAGTGCACTGGCAAACACCCCCAATAAAACTGCTCTCTCAGGCAGATTTTTTTTTTTCCTGCTAAAGGAAAGAATGGCAGTGAGCGAGTGAGGACTGTAGCACCGGGACACTGGCAGTTTTTCAAGTCCGCCCTCACCTCTCTGTTTCCCTGGTCACCACACTCTCCGCCGGCATGGATGGCTGCATATGTGCCAAACCCCTAAGCACTTTGCGGCCCTGAATGAGAGAAAACAAGCCCCAGTAATGGTTTAAACCTTCCCTCTGTGCTCTTACCGACAAGTTCTGCAGCAGTACCTTAACCTCTTAATTTGTGTAATTAGGTCTGGCTCAGTCTACAGTACTCAGTTTGGCTGGCCTTGTTTGCATACTTCCCAATCCCAAAAACCCATTTCACTAATTATATTTAATTTAAAAATGATTCCCCATCCTGTTAAAAAGGAGCTTTACAATCTGCGAGGAGTTTATCACAGAGGTTACGTGACCCGTCAGTAATACACTCCTCCGGAGCTGTTGAGACTGTGTCCTGGTTATACTGATTGAATGTTCAGATCTTGATCATGTTCGTCTTAAACGAGCGCCCCTTGCTAATTACTGTCGGTGAGCACCACTCGACCACCACTCAGAAGAAAAAAGGCGTCATAGGTAGGGGGATATACAAGGTAAGCTGGACGGAACCTCAAAGGGATAAGGTCAAAGCACTCTATTCTAGATGTGGAATGCTCTGCTTGATGACAAGCTCTTTCATTTTCACTGTAGTGGGAATAAATATCCATTCAACATAACCCTGGAAAAGGCTGGAAGATTAAATAAATGAGCCTGATATAGACCACGCCTGATTTCGCGGTTTGTGTTTTTCATATAACGATCGGCCAACCAAAGCCTCCCAGGTGTAGGTGCTTTGTGGATTTTTGGTTTCCTGCCTAATCTTTAAGTGACGTGACATTTCACTTTGTTCCAGCATGACAAAGTGTGCCATCCGGTCAGGATGGCGCTGCAATGGCTAACAGAGCTCTCTCTCTTCTATTCTGCCAGTTCCTCTCCAGCTTCCTTGACCGAAAGCAGCGGGCGTCTGAATTATTGTGATGCTCGCAATTACATGCAAGTAAATAACTTTCCTGCGGTTGCCAAGGATACATATTAGAAGAATAAACAAGCTGCAAATTAAATTATGAACATCAATTGGGACTAGAATCATTAATCAGAAAGTGCTGTTTTACACAGTGTGTGGTTGACAGAGATAGCAGGCAGGGAAATACCAAGGTCCACTTTCTTAAAAAAAAGACGTCCACCCTAATTAACAAGACAGAAAAGAGACATCAAAGGTACTGCTGATGAATAAAGCTAATTGTAACGGCATTTGATTAATACGTAGATGTCTCTGGCTGAGTATCCAGTCCATCCAAGCTCCCATATTAGCAGTTAGCAAAAAATGATGACGGGTATTACCCCTCAATATATTAATAATGTTTTTATAAATGACATGTGAAAGTGCTGTCAACATGTTCACAGAGCAGAATCCATCTCGAAACTCTGTTCACTTATTTTCCTTAAAGTGACCCTATTATGCTCATTTTTACGGTTCGTCATTTTATTTTTGGGGTCTATTAGAATAGATGTACATGCTTCAATGTTCTAAAAACATCTATATTCCCCCTGTCTATAACGGTCTGAAAGGCTCCGCTATGGAGTGTTTAAGTCACCCCGTGTATATCCCATGTCCCAGTCCTAGCTATTCTGTATGGTAATGGCTTACCCTGGGATAAGGTACATTATGAATAATCACAGTAATCATTCTACACAGAATATGCACTAATGTATACATCTGTCATGTGAAATTAGCAGGCTAAGAAAGCCAATTTTGGCCCAGCGTTCTATGATTGACCAACATGACCTACACATTCCGTCCCTGTTGGAAGAACTCTGTCACACAGCAAACAAATGGCAGCTACACAGGCAAGAAAAAAAGATACAAAAAGCTTTTTAAAATTTTAAAATTTAATACTGGTAGGAGAAGAATCTCTAAAATTATCATGAAGGTGGCATGTGTGGCTCCAGAAGAGACAGACTTTCTGAAAGTGAATCTGTTTCCATGCTTCTTTTCCGTTTTTAGCAGTGTTTTCTTGACCCCCCCCGCAAAGCTCGCTCTAGTCATCAAACGAGCCGGAACCTTGGTCATGTGACCTCCAGTTTCATAACAGACTGTTACAGTAAGGAAAAGGAGACATTGTGGATCAAACTACTGCAGAAAACCAACAATCCTGCCGTCTTCTCCACAGAACAGCTGAGCCGCTCCACACCACCACTGAAATCCCTTCAGTCGTGCCTTTGTGTGCCTTGAGCCAAAAACATATAAAAATAAAAAAATAATTTGATTACACCTTTGAATGGAATTTCAGCCAGGGCACAGAACAGCAATTTCATTGCCTCAATCTTTATTTCTCTGTGTGTAACAACTGACTAGTATTTTACCCTCCTGGCTCCAGCTGGGAGTCTATCGTATGTTTTTTCGTCCGGTTTAAGTGGGCAGTTGGAAAATCACAGTTGCTCCTCTCTTGTTTTTGCATCTGTTTGTTTCGACATTGACAGAGCGGCCAGAAATGGAAACGCGGAGGTCTATCTGGTACAATCCCTGACACGCTGCAATTGTGACATCCCAGAAATGGAATTCAATTATGCTGAAGACACACAGATCTGACTGCAACCCCGTTTCCTTACAGAAACTAAGAGGGAGCTGATTGCTTCTTTGTAACTGGAGGAGAATGAGGGTAATTGTTCTTCTGTAACTGGGAACTGATTGTACAGAAAATATGAGGAAAGCGGAATAACAAGGTTTTGCTCCAAGTGAAATAACTTACATCTTTACTAGTTTATGGGGGTATTTACAGAAAACATTTAGAATGAGTACTTTTGCAAGAGAATAATTTCTTTGCTTAAGTGTTATCATGTTGGCTCCTCAGCCAATTCTCTTAGATAATGCACTCTCTTCACTTGAGTTTAGAAGTTGTTTAACTTTAAAGGAGATTTGTATGTGTAAATAACACTAAAAATCTACTTATGGCCAATTCATATGAGCCGAAACACCAGAATTCAATTAATTCTGTTTACAGATCAGCTGTGACCACTGAACCAAACATAGAACCAAAGGACGTCAATCAGTTGGTCAAACAACCATTAACACTGAGCATCTGAAATAAAATGGTGTGTCAACAATTTAACGCCGGACTGTGTTCACAAGCTGACAGAGTTTAGCTGAAAACTTGAGGAAGGATCTAAATGGCTCTTTCCCCAATGGCTCTTCAGCCTTGAACACAGTAAGGCGAATCGATTGTGAGAGATCGCCGAGTTTGGGATTCCTCCTGTGCCCCCTGACCGTTTCATCACACAACCATCTCTACAGCTACCAGTGAATCTCTAGGGGGCAGGATTCCTGACAGATCCCACTTCTCAAGGCTCCGCCCAATAGGGTCCAAATCTGAAGTGGAATAGAATAAATGGTGTTTTGCTGATTAGTATGCATGCTGTGGCATTCTGATACTACTGTGGTTCCCCTGGCAACAAGGCACCAATCAATCAGTACTCATGATCTAGGTATATAACCTAGCACTGAATAAAGAGATGAAAGATTCTATAAATTAACCAACAAGAACAAAAAAAAATCAAATGTGTTTGCACAACAGGCACTTTGAACCTTTGACATTAAGCCTTTTCAAATGCCAGACAAAAATCTGTAATACATCTTACCTTCATGTACAAGGCCTGGGAAGCAAGAGAAAGTCACTGGGCATGCTCATTAACCAATGCACAGAGATTAAAAAAAAAAAAAAACTATACTGCATTTCGGTTAAATTTGAAATTTATCCCTTTTTTGTTTGTAACAGGACACACCATATACTTGTTTCAGACACCTAAAAGCAAACAAACCGGCAAACAAACCACCAAACAAACAAATACAAGTGCTGCTCATAGGCATTCAGATGTTCCACATAACCCTAATTGCAAAAAAACCATCTGATTTTAAGCCTCTCTTTACTTGTCTCCCGTCCCCCTCGGGAAATGTAGTATCCCGTATCCTACACACCAGGAGACGTTTCTCACGCCCCTGTAAAATGCAAAGCATCTTTTGTGGTAACCAGCATATCAACAAAATGTTTGGAGACTTATAATTGCACACCCAGTACCAAAAAGATGTTGCGTATTGCCTATCGACCATTAACAAACGGTACAAATAACATCCCCTGCAAACTCGTAGAGTGATCTCGATTCGCTGGGAAGAGGGATCTTTATCTTAATATATTATTTATGTCTGGTCAAACCAATTTGCACAACTATCCATTTGAATCCATCCATCTTCAACAAACACTCAATCAATTCGGGTTACATGATACTGAGTCATTCCTGGGAAACATAACAAGGCACGAGCAACTTAGAAAGCGTGTCAGTGCATTAAGGCACCTTCAGACTAAGGCACCCTCAGACACTTACATACACACCACACACTTGGGGTGATTCAAAGTCAGAAATTGACTTAAGCTGCTTGGGTTGAGATGGCAGGAGGAAACATGTTGCCACACTAATGTGGAGATCTGCAGTCTCCACTCACCTGTTTATACAGCTGAATATTTTACCGTTATGATTCAGGTTAAGTACCAGTACTATGGGTGAAAAAGCTGGGCATCTCATGGGACCCGTACCTTGTTTTCACCGTGGTTCCATTTATCAGCAGGGAATTAAATCTACCGCCGGCCCTCAAACTGTAAGCCCACTCGGTGCTGTCAATACAGTCAGATCAATGCTTTAGCGCTGTCAGAAAAGTTCTGCTGCGGCGCATTTCCTGCACGGAGATGGCCGCGTTGATATTCTCCATGCTCCTCTCCATCTGCTTCCAGGTCATTTTTCATGGGGCATCCAAATGCTGCTGCTGTCACTCCTGCTCCAGCACATCCAATACAAACATCGTCAATGGGGGGGGGGGGGTGGGAAATCAAACTAAACAGTCTATGACTGATCCAGGGAAGCAAAACCATAAGGTCTAAGTTGGCCTCAGTGGTGAATGAATGGCAAACACATCATCGACGACAGAAAGGCAAGTCTTTCTCTAATTGTATCCCAACCACTATAAAACAGAAATAACCCTCCTGTTGAGTTGAAAAGATGCAGGTCAATACCCTGAAGCGCAGACCGACCCTAGACGACAGGCTGGTCCATCACACACTACCAAAGGTAAACAGATCTCAGTGCTTTGGTCATCTGAGCAAACAGGGCTAACATCAAAAACACAGGAAAAACAATCTCTAAGGCATTCAAGATCCACAGCTTCTAATGAGCAAAAAAATACTTTTTCTGCCACTTATTTCTTAGAAACAGGTTCTAACTTAGTTCAAACAGACTGTGGAAAGATCAACCAAAAAGGGCTGAGTGTGCATCTCACTCACAGACTAGCAGAGATAAACTGGAGAACATCTGCAAATGTCCCGCGTGACAACCACAAAAACACCAATAGAGTTGCCTCATTCCCAGAATCGAGTGCCTCATGGGTCAGCGCAGTCACCCCAAGATCACCATCACAACAGACTGTCCCATTTCTTTACAGCCATTTTTAAAAACTCCAGCGTTCCAAACCATTTAATCAGCTGGGCGACGTGTTTGCAGAATCCTCCACTCAGGGGACACCAGTGGTGTTGAGACCTTTGAATATCTCCCACCCAGCAGGAAATAATGAACAAAATGGATGCTTTTAAAGTTGGACTTCAAGCATGAATTAAAACATAACAATGCCCCAACAGCGCTGAACTCGTCGCGGGTGCCTTTAAGGGCGTAACACACACACTCAGAAGCCAAAGTGGTCCATGATGGGAACCTGGGGTCTCTAACAAATCCTCCTCATCGTCCCTTTTAACTCTTGCACGTCCTGCAGTGCCTCTCTTGATATTGCTTCATAGGGCTAAGACAAACAGCAGCAGTTGTCACCATGAAAATCCTTTTAATTGATAAAATATGTTAATTAATGAATAAGATGCACAGTCAGTAGGCACCACAAAGGCGATGGGGAGGTGGGGGGTATGGGGGACATTAATGATTCCAAGGGCCCCTCTCAAAAAAACTGCAACATAATTGGATCGGTCTGAGTTAGGGGTCCAATACGATGTGCTCTTTCATGGAGCCCAAAATGTCTGACGGCACCCCGGAACACATTACCCCAACAGCAAGACCACACACAAGAACACACACAATCGGCCACTTTTAATTAGCACATACCCTGACTGAGGATTACTAAACTTACAACACACTGCTCCGCAAATCCCCATTTACCTCGTTGCTATATTTCTCTCAACTATTTTATAAGGCAAAAGCCAATTAAAACAGGTTTCAGTGGAATTGTCAGGTCACAAGGGTACCCCTACAGTAATAAAGTAGGGACTATTAAATAAAGTACATATTGTGTACTGGCAATTTACACGCAACACATCATAGGTGGATGTTTAACGTGGTTCCTGTGCCTCTGAAAACGCCACAGGCAACTGTTTTTTAATGAAAATTAATTAACGCAAAGAGGAAATATCAATTAAAATGTATCACACCTCACGATTTACCCAGCTCTGGGAATCGACGCACTTCATTATTAACGCATCGGGGCATATAACGGCATCTACTATGTATTGCTGGTCACTGTCAGGACTGAGAAGCGCACGCTCTGGCACGCAAATGTGCGTATAGGAGCAAGTCAGGAGTCAAATACATAAATAAATAGGACAGCTGATCATAATTTGTCTCAACTCACCTCGATATTAGATTCGTCGTTGCTTAGAGAATATTATTGACTCGAAGGACAACGTTCATACAGCAAGGGAGAGTGGGGTCTTCTTACGGGTAAATGGAAAAATCATCTGATTTACAGTTACTTTGGACCAAAAGCCTTTTAATCGAATTCTCAACTCCTGAAACGACGCGATCTTTAAGAGTGTGTAATATTCTTTACAGTAGGACGTACCATCTAAATATACCAAGAATATCATGTGATTATAGAGACGCCGATCAAATGCATTTCCTATTAACCGGGGATTTCGTAATGATCAGCTAATTAAGCGTTTCCTCTCTATCGGCGCAATCTAATTGGTTGTTTCTGCCAACAATTATTCTTTTAACATAAAAGTCGACCAATTCATACTACACATTAATAAAACGTGGGCCATTTCATCATGCTTTCGTTTAACCAGTTGCTCTATAAAAGTATAATTCTGTAGTTTTCAAAGAGTCCACGAAAGTAGGATGTTGTTAATCGGGCGCTCCATTTCGTAAAAATGCAGTGACAGAGAACGGAAGTGTACGCTATAATTGTTACAAACGTGTTACCCAAGGATCCGCTAATCATCATCGGTAAATGATGTGCATTAATCAAACATACTTCTAAGCGTTTTCATATCGATATATCAAAATTAACTAATTGCTGGGCTGAACGATTTCTAACTGACTTTTATTTCTATGTTGAACTAAGTATGCCAGACAACTAATTCTATAGTCACTCGAGTAACAGGAAGGTAAAGACAAAATAAGTATTTTAGCTATTCTCTGGTGGCACAGCAAGGTAATGGTGACGCGCAAATAAATTGTGTGTGTGTGTGT
>JAODJW010000079.1:790563-822208 GCA_026777045.1 Hyperopisus bebe
CCCATCATTTTGGTATTTACTGGAAAAGCACATCGTCCACACCCGCAGAAGTCCTAACCCTTCCAATGGCCTACGGCAGCTGCGTATCAGCAATGGTCCAAATCGCTTAGCTCTGCAGTTTGCCGTTTCTTATACTGACAACGCCGGGAAATATCTGTCAATTAGACTACATTTACTCATTTTCTCACATTTTATTGACAAGTAGTGATAGATTAAACTCAAGTATTCGAAGCGCTTACGGGATACATATAAACTACAAATAAATACCATGAACCCACAGTCTCTCCACAAATGATTTATAAATACAATTGAAACATTGCTACTATAAGAAGGGATTTCCAAAATTACCAAAATGTTTTAATTTGTCTTAATCGAAAGCATCCCCCTTAGTCCCATATTCACAAATAAATCCGACATATTCTTTCGTCACGGATTGCATCACACGGTAGCCTATAATGTGTGTTTTTTATTATTTCTCCAAGACCACTTCACCTGGCAGAGATTGGTTTACTGGACAGCCCATTTTCACAGCCATCGCAGCGGTAAATGCCACACGCATACTTGCAATAGGACAGACCGCGACTGCATGGATATGGGCAAGACGGACGCTGCATCGCTCTACACGCAACTGGCTTCCAGCGATTTTTGGGAGGTTTACCCCACCACCTATTGCTAAAGAGAGGCAAAGCACTCTCCGATCTCCCTAGGTCCACTAGGAACTTCGTAGTCCAGAGACACCTACGTTGAGCTGACGTTAATCATATTAATAATTGCCAGAATGAATTTGCAATTCAGAACGTGCGCGACAATGCTCCTAAAGCTCAGCTGCATTATATAGTAAAATATGTCGGTACCAACAAATTCTGTTCATTAGCCTACTTATTTTTCTCTAAAGCGCATGCATACACGTAGTCCCAGGCGGACAGTCAAATGTGGGGAGATTAATTCATGTTAGATGAATCCTTAAAATGTGGAAGGGTAGAAAAGTAGTCTTCTAGGTCTTATACATGTTTTGTACATTAAAATATACATGCAGCAGTAAATTATACTTTACTCGTGCGACATCCAGAGCCGGGCCATATTCCGAATATGAATATGGGTAGGCTACTATCAAAATTCAGTTTTTTTTTTTTATTTATTTGTTGCTATGAACGAAATCATACCTATAGACACGTACCCTTTCTGTCGGTATGATTTACTATAAACGGCGCATTCACGATCTCCAGCAGAAGGATTTGATTCGGTTATACTGCAACGTGTCTCCAACAGTCCATAATGGTAGCCTGTACCAACCAGGCTTCGTACTAGGCTATATAACGGCACATACTTCAAGTATATTGCTTATCGACACGACAATTCCGGTTTGTATAGCCATGGGTTTGTGAATAAAAGGAAAGACATTTGATTAGCCGTAGTTGTAGATTTTTGTCTCTTCCATGTGTAAACTGCAGGCAGGTGATGAACTTGAACGCAATCGCAGAGCGCAATGACGATTAGTCCGCAATTCATCCAGGCGTTTATATTTAACCGGTAAAAAAAATACTAAATGATTTCCATAGTTTACCAGAACGGCTTTTGTGCAACTACATCAACTTCACACTTTCTCTCAATATTGACTAAATCTTACAGATCAATGCTTAGCCGCAATCACGGAAGTACCCGTTAAATTAAAACCACCAACTTTACCAAATGGTTCCAAGAAGGAAGCTGCGGCAATTCGTGGAGATAAATTGGCTTACCTACAATCAGCTTCCGAAATGGTCCAGTTCCGTCAGTCAATGGGGAAAAAAATCTATGAACATCACAATGCCGGATCAGGCTAAAGAACACGTTTCCGCGTCTGTTATGTTTAGGTGAAAAAGATGTATTTCAACAACATATCCCATTCATGCAATAGCCAAGTTGTCCAATGGAGAAATTAATCCAATATTTGCCGTGCATTTTTCTGCCTTGCCTGTGATGACTGAAAAAAAAGTGCTCAGGCTTTTACTAGACCTGATCATGGAGTAAGGAAAAAACAGGCATACATTTAAAAAATATAAATGTCGAGATAAAATGAGAGGGGATTAAACACCAAACAAGTCCTCTCTCTATGGCAAGGATTGCTGATCACGAATCTTAAAAAAGTGCACTGCGTTACCATCCCAATGCACATGAGTAATCTTCGGTAGGCTGCGCCGTAGACAGGAAGGCAATCTATGTATATTTCACAAGTATCCTATAATACCGGATCCGACGGGGTTTTCCTCCAGTGCTGCTATGTGAAGACTCACAAACCTCGTTGCTTATAAATTCGTCTCCGTGGTCCTAAAGCCCGCTGAGAGGCATCCTGGGTTATCAACAAGCCTCTTAAAAGCCGCATTGTGTCGGCTGATTGTAACAATATGTATGAATGGGCTTATGTTAAAAAAGAGAAAACAGGTGTTGCATATTAAAAAGCAGAAAAACATATATAGCGCGAATTTCTAAGTGAATGGAAGGGTATCGCCAGACGTTATAAGTCATCACCTTGAATCCCAAGGCACCAGCCTCCTTCTCACCCTCAGTAGACAAGTGTTTCGATGAGGACCCAAGGCAGCAGAAGTGGAGCTTAAGGGTTCTCCTACCGCCGCCCAATGGAAATAGCAGAAACCATCCGGAGGCACGTTTCGGGACCAACTTCATGGCTTAAAGCGGCATCTCCGCACTACCCTCACCCAAATTTTTATATTACTCTTTAATGTGTAAAATACTGAAATATAGCGCTTCGAAACGTCAAAAGTGTTTGTAGTTTTCTGTGGTTATGGCGTGGGTACTGCGTGGCGGGCGGGGTGAATATACGGAGTCCTACGCGGGGATTTTTCAGCAGCACTAAGGACATAGAACATAGCGGGACCTGCGTGGGTTGTCGGTAACGCTGCTGCTTATTTTTGAACAAACCCGTGGAATGATGACCATACGTCAGACCATTCAAACTAGACCGCCCTAAGTGGCTATTTAAAACAATATCTCCCAAATGTAGGCAGAGCATGACCGAAACACTATTAGTTCTATGCAGCTTATTTGAATTTAAATAACAAAACTAAAAGAGAACTTTTTTTTCCTACTTCTCACTGATCCTCCATCTACAATCCAAAGCAATTTAGCCCCGACAGAGATCTTGAGAGGGGGCAACAGCTGGAAATGTCATAACAGCTGGGTAATACTCACGACTTCCATACATCGTTAAATTCCAGCAAATGGGAAAGTTAGCTATGAAACTAAATGTAAATAGCTAACGTTACAGTTATTTGAAAGTTACTCAGCTACTTAGTGTCGGTCTGACACTGCGGTCTAACCTACGGCCTTGAGTGTTTTAGAGCTATCATCACAGGGTGCGGAGTTGGTACCGCGTCCACCGGCCCCTGCAGCCCCCCCCCTCCCATCTTCCGGGCCACGGCGAAGGCTGAGTCTCAGAACCTTGGGCACCGGTTCTCCTCAGACCTCCGCTGTCCAGCCGCACCTGCCCCGCTCCTCTGCTTCCCTGGACCTGCCTTCACGGTTACGGCAGCCAGGACGGCGACTTTTTGTGAGGCAGTAAGAAAAAGCCGGGAGAGTCAACATCCCGATATTTTTCAGACTAAAAAATACTATATTCCTGCTCATCCAGATTTACATTAACTAGACCCTGATGTTTCAGGATAACCCACAGTGGATTTGCTGGAAATGTACCTCACAGAAAATCGTGGATAATTAGCTATAAATTATATATATTTATGATAACAATTAACCGCACTGAAATAAAACAGTGATAGGCTAAACATAATGCGCTTAATTATGTATGAGATATGGTATAATGCAGTACTCGTCTAATTTTCACCATAATATTGCACCGGCACACAGTAAAAATTTCATGAAGGACGCCTTGTCAGTGTTTTGGGTTTTGTCTTTTTTGGCAGCTGTGAAATGTAAAAAAATAAATCATTTCTGATCATTCAGCATGATTATGATAGGCATATTAAGACAGCGATACAGTGCTGCGGCTCTAACCTGGGCTTCGGGTAATTATTGGTGGCGCTTGTCTTTTCGGGCGGGGACTTCATGAATTCGGGATAAGGTCTATGGGGTTTGCAGGAGCGCTGTGAATGGCGCCGTTTGATTTCCCCGGGACGTCGCGGCAGAGTCAAGGGGCAGCTTCCAAACCCGGTCCCGCGTGTCCCGCATTTCGATTAAGCGGGTATTGACAGAAAGAAAAGCCCCCTCCTTGTGGGAGGGGCGCCAGATATTCTGTGTAGCACAATCATGGGTGAAACGTGACTCTTAAATGAATGACCCGCTGACAGTCGGCGCTTTGATTTTCCAGGAAGGGCTGGAAGGTTACTTTACTGTGTGGGTTTAAAGCAGCGGAAGATCATCGAATACATTTGCAATATACTGTACTTTACTGTATGAGGATTCGTGTGATGCAAGCATTAAAGCATAAATAAATGTACGAAATTTACACTCTAATACGAAATATAAACCCATTCGTTTTTTTATTCTTATGTGCCAAAATGAAAAGTTGGGGCAAGATTACGATCATTTGTTAAATATATGTGACACATTGGCTTCGGTTGGGTGCCATGGTTCCCGTTCAAATACATTTTGCTTCATGAACGCGGCAGCTCACAGATCTGAATAATAAAAAGCCTTGGGGAAAAAAAGGCCGAGGACCAGAGAATGACACATACATTGTTTATTAGCGTATTAATTATGGCGGGAGGGAGAACCACCACGTTTCATAATGCGAGTTTTTATCTTCTCCAGCTGCAGCGATTAGAATAAACGTTGTAACGCTGTAAATGAAAATCATATAGCTTGATGTGATAGGGGCTACCTATACAAACTGTACATAAGCTACTGTAGATTTGGTCTACGCGGGTATATGAACTATAGACAACTGTAGATGTTTTGCGGTATCTAAAAAGTAATTTATTAAACTACATCTTACAGACATCGACACCAACCAATTAATGGATATTATTATAAGTTTCCCTTTCGTAATGTTTTGTTTTGGGATGAAGGGCTCCAACATATATTTAGAAAAATTTATTTAAAAAAAATGTGGCTCAGAAACACGCGGCTACTTACAGGTGCGTAGCTAGACATTCTGGGTCTAACCCATGACAACCCCCGCGGTAGATGTCGGCAAGCGAGGGGACTGGGGGGGGGGTAGATTTTGGGGCCCCTGCATTTTGCCAGGGTCTCTATGCCCCTCCGACACCGCTAGCTACGAATGAGAAATTTTCGAGACCCAGTTCAAGAAAAAAAAAAGCCCAAACAGTTTTAATAAATAAAAATCATAAAAAGCATGCTCACTGCTTCAAATGAGCGTAGCGATGCAAGATCGTCCCTAAACAGGCCTACTTGTCCTTAACCACTATGCTGTTTTCACGTCTATTTGTAAGAATCCTTATAGTGTTCATCAGGGGTTACCAACCACCAGGGCACGGAACGCTGGGGGTTTAGGTTAGAGATTGGTTAATTAGTTGGTAAATGTAACGAGACTAGGTCTATATATTCAAACCACGCTCTTTATACGACGCATGACGTCTGTACGTCCCGATTGCAAAAAGATGGAAACGGCTGAACTTAAATCTGGCTCGTCGATCGAGCCCCCCACTCCCCCACCCCCGTACTACAAGTTTTACCGATCCGTAGATTTTTTTGCAGAATCTAAACCGAAACTTCTAGTATACATTCTTAATTATTAAAACGACATATAAACCCTACATTAAACGTTTCATTGAAATCAAGCAGTTATTTGCGACCACTGAGGCGAAGGGAACTGGCATTGCTGGTTCCTGGCTGACATAATTCCTGCGCTTTTTCGCTGCCCTCACGTATCGGTGCTGCTACCTCGCAGAATTTGGAACGTCGTAGGCAAACGAAGGGCAGACAAAATTCAGACAGATCGCTATGCCAGTTCTTCGGGAAGACTCCACCGCTTTCTGTGTGTCACTTCATTATAAATCCGATTTGATAACAAACCGGTTCGTGGCAGAATGCCGGGAGCCAATCATAGTCTTCGTCCCTGGAGCCCAAGAATTGTCACAGGATCTGTATATTTTGCTACACTGAAAACTGAATTAACATACAAATTGTCAACACTGGCAAGTTATCTCTGGTTTTCAGTGATTTTTTTTTTGTTAATTTTCAACAATGCCAATACACTTTGATCGGTTTTAATAGTAGAATCATGAAATGTAACCAATAAGCTACAACAGGAATATGGAAATTGCATTTAGGACAAGGTATAAATATAGATGAGTAAGTAAAGGGTCAAATGAAATTTCTGTGGCATTTAATTTGACAGTAGAATCCTTTAATAATCTTACATTTGTACTTTTGCGCATACAGCAGACACGAAAGTTGAGTTTTCATTAAGATAAGTTCAGAAACCCCAATTAATATTCAGGCTGAGCTAAAAATTGAAACTTCACACTCATATGAACAATATTACGGTAGTATAATTTTTCTCCCTTATAAATCAGTGGCGAGTAAATGTGATTGCTTCTCCGTGTCTCTATTTTTCTCCTGCCTTCTTTTAAAATAATAATTTCAGATGCTTCTGTCACATAACCATCTGGCAAGCCGCGATGTGAAACTGTCACGGTGGTGAAGAACGGCTGTTGCAGCAGAGGGAGGGGAATTGTTCATTTCATTTTAGTGCGCGTCCCAAAACACAAATGACTCGTTTCAGTGTCAACAGTATCACTCAAGGATGCCGTTTGTCAACTGAGCCCTCATGCGCGTGTTAGTTCTTCACACATACGCACACGCACGCATGCGCACCCGGGCACGCCGTCCGTAAACGACGTAGCGTCTCATCGTTACACGGTTGTATCGGGCACTCGGTTTCATGATTAGCTGATAGCTAACGGAGCTGCACGGACTTTGAATGATTATGGTGTCCCTGCTACGGCTGACACCCGATATGTCCAGATGACGGCTCAGAAATTCAGAATCCCATTTCAATACTGCTGTACTTCTTTGATTATTATTTAATCCGAAAGTCAACAATCCCTCCTCTGTTTGCACCCCAAAGTGACGTATAATTTTACCTGTTTAAACAGCGTGATTCTTCCTGGAGCCCGGGGTCAGTAACATGGGGGGGGGGGGGGGGGTGTCATTCGCGGGCCATGCCCCCAAATGAATCACTGTGCCCCCCCCCAAAAGCCACCCACTAAGGACACTGCCTTTTATTTTAATTATGTTTTTTTAATAAAGGCATTTATCCTAAAACAAACAAGCTCAGTCTCTCCCAGGGGCATCGCTATGGACCGTATGATTGTCTGCGCACCCACCACCGCCACCCCGATCGACAACTCTTACTGTTGCTACCTCCTTGTGTGCCAGCAGATTTCTTTTGGGGTCGGCACTGCTGAGGCCCCTCCTGGGACGCACCCCCATAATGTTCAGGTTACAAATCTGTGTTCTTAACCATTATGCCACCTGCTGCCCTCCTGTGCTTACTACATCTCCTGCATTGCTGCACAGCTGCAGGCCCCCAGTCTAGTTCAGCCAGCAATGTGATATGGCATGTTTTCTCTATTATAGAGCCACAATCGCCTGTTTAGTGTTAATTATGTCTTGATTAACAGTATGTCACCATTACAGCTTATTCAGGTACCTTTTTGTTCACCTTGATTCTGCAGAAGCCCATATCAGGTACAGCGTGTTTCCATGCCTGGCGTTTACCTGAGCTTTGGGTCGTCCGACACCTGGCCTGTCGCAGGAGAAACGAAATGGCTTTTCATGTGCACTGCTATGCCCCGAGCGCACTGGCTCTCACTGCAGGACAGAATTCCCAACATCCTCCTGTTGCTGTCCCTGGACCGCAGCCAGAGCATCCACGCTTATGCGAGAATAATGAGCACGAATCAGTGGCATAAGCCTGCAGATTTAGTGGACGTGATTAAATAGCTTGTGGCATGGAGCCTGACCTCCTGTCATGGAGGGTCAGACATACCGCTGAGGGAAGCCTTAAATGGTAGGGGTTTGAATACTATACACCACATTCTGGTGCTGTTGTGCCAGGCAGCCTACACTGTACACAGCCTTAACATCTCCCAACTAGGTTAAAGATAAGTGTTAATTTGAGTTAAACTTCACTGGCCTCCTAATAATCTGCATCACAGAACTGAATAGATAATCTATTTACTGCTTGGATCTTCAGCAGAGAAATCTCTGTTTTTTGCTCTTTTTCAGTCTCTCACACACATACGCACAATAACACGCCCGCCAACCCATTCTCAGACACAGATGGTCTGAAAGAGAAAACATAGGCTATTGTATCGCTACTCTCTAATTACGGGTTTATCCAACATATGGGTCAAGGATGCCGGGCAGTTATCTGGGCACGAGGTCACGCCTGCACCCCCAACATGGGTGCCATGACATTGAATACTGTGCACATGTGTGCATTGTACACCAGTGCCAACACCAATACAGCCCCTGTTACGGATGTACGTGATGAAAGACGGACGGTCCACGTTGTGGCTCACAAAACAGGACTTTATTAGAACTCAAAAAGAACACAAGAACCAAACGTTACATCAGGGGTCAAAAACAAAATAGGCGAATGACAAAACTCAGGCTGGGAGCGACACAGGAACAACCACAGCAAATAGCAGCAAACACAGGGCAACAACAGGTACAGACACACAATGACCGACTGAGGAACAAGGGCAAGGGCAGGCGCATATATACACAGATAATGAGGGTAAAATGAGGGACAGGTGTGGGGCAAATACAGTCAAACAGGAGGGCTGGGAACAACAAGGCACAGGTGAGGGTCATCAGACACTAGGAAAGGGGTGACCAGCGACACCTGCTGGCCAAGCAGGGACTGATCCTGACAACCCCTTGCACTTCAGACACATGGAATGGATCCATATTTGGGGGGAAAGCAGTTATAGAAAAGAGGCAGCCAGTTCATTAAGGTGGAAGAGAATGTTATAAATGCTGAGAAAGCAGAGCATCAGGACTCCCGTGGCTAAACCCCATGGGGTGAGTTATGGTGAACTGGACAAGGTTTAATAAATAACCTTTTGTTAGCATTAGTGGAGGCGGATCTGTTTCCGTGAGCAGAGCTTCCTTTGGAGTGGATGTGGCAGGCAGATGTGCCGATCTACCACTGCACTCATTCACACTCTCTCTCTCTCCCTGCATGTTCACCTCGCTTGCATTTTTGCACACTGCTGTCATCTTCAATACTCACTCAGTGTTATGTTATTGTTTCTGTATATATTCTATTTAACTCTTGTACACTTAGATATATTATACCTAGCATGATACATTTGCTATCTATACAGCACACATAGTGAATCTGCCAGGATAAGCTTTTCACTGTATGTTGTATGAGTACAACCGCATGTGACAATTAAAGCACTTTGATAGTGGGGAAATGCAGACCCAGAGTGAATCTCAATATGCATACTTGACCCCACTTGTCTTCTCACGAACCCGTTTTACACCATCTTCCACTGCCAAAGACCATTTTCAATACTCAACAACAGAAGTACAGAAGACGGTAAAAATCCCCAGATACCGTTCTTGCCCCTCCCCAAATATCAAGGATGCATCCTTGCCAAATGAGACCAATCCCATGATTCTTTGCTCCCCAAGTTCATTGCCAAGACCACAAGTACAGTCTTTGCATTCTTGGTATTGAGAAATGCCCCCAATGAACTAGAAGGAACATAGACCACGCTGAGGGCCCTGTACAGACTACAAACCCAGCTTTATCAACAACGCCATTGTTAACTATCACGCAAACAAAAACTGGCAGTGAAAAAATATTCTTGTTAACCAAAATCAAAAGAAACACAGCGGTTCCCAAAAGAACGAAAGTGAAACAAAGTATAAAATGTCCACTTTATTCCAAGATTACCATCCAGCCTTCCAAAAGTGCACTAACCAAACCACTGCTGCAAATGGCCATCGAAAGGAAAAGGCAGAGTCTATATTGTCCTAGGCAGTGATGGTAATCTACAAAACTCACACAAACTTGTCTGGCTGAGCAAGGTTATCCAGTTAGGCTTCTAATTTGGGCTTTTCCTCCCGTCAGCGGCTTCCTATCTGTCTCAGGTCAGAGCTAATTTGATATAATTATGGAGAAAGCCCAATTACACATGATCATTGCCTTATTTTTTTTAATAATGCATAACGGCTTGAAGGAGAATTTTTCAATAGCATATCTTTTTGATTTTTTTCCTCTCCTACATCAGGATATCTGCAGGTCATTAAAAAGCATGAACAAGCATTAAATCAATCTGGCAAAAATTAAGGCCTGAAATGGGATTAAGAAAGTCTGAAATGGGATTCTGAAATGCCTTAACTATCTTCCCTATTCACTTCAGCAATTTCACTTACTTAAATCGTAGGCATTCCGTACGTGGAACCTTGTTATTCTGGCCTATTGCTTCAGGTGAAAACAAAAAACAAACAATATTTCTGGTTTCTTTCAGTTGCTTTTTGAATTTTAGTTGAGAAGAGTGAGAAAAGATCAGGACAGTCAGCATTAAAGGCCTGATTTTTTTTTGTATAGACTTCAAAGGCAGAGCTACGTAACCAGTTAAACTTAATAGTATGCGGATTTGCTGATGGGAGAATGCAGATTTTCAGAGAAATAGAGTTCAGGAGGGCAAGGGAGCCAGTCTGTCATAAATTTGGCCCAGTGACTATAGATCTAGTTAGCGAAGCTGTCTCCTAAGCTTTAGTGGAGCAGATTTCCTCTGTGTGTGTGTGGAACACTTTCATCTGGTTTGAGAAATATGGGCCCCACTTCTGTGGAGCAATGAGTTTCCTTCAACATCAGCTGGAAGTTTCTTGAGTACTGGAGATATGCATCCCCACCCATATCGTTACACACCTCTGTTCTGACCAGCTCATTTGGAGTTGAAGACTTTAAATACTACTAATTACTGGGGGGAAAAAAAGAAATATATATATGAATAATGTCTCCAGGTGTCCGCTACTGAATGCCATTTTATTCGTCTATTAGATGAAAATATAGAACAGGTGGTGTCAGAAATTGCTCTTTGAATGTTGCCCACATACTGATTCCCATACCAACATTTAGCATTGGGATGAGCTGCTGTAGTTTTCATATTTTTGGCGTCTAGCAGTTTTTAGGCCTCTTAAATTTTACAAACTGTAACTAAAAACAAAAGCAGTCTTTCATTGATGGTTCGCACTTAGGTATACAGGCCTGACTGAACACTGATTACAAAACAATTAGATACAGAAAAAAATACCCAGAATGTAATCGTCAAAGGCAATTAGACCCTAAAATCAATGGCATTTTTCAATGGCAGAGGAACAGAGCTCCCCCTATGTTTCTTCACTGCAGTGCCCAGTAACTCAGTGTTTTACATTTCAAAGTTTTTTTTTTGTCCAGGTATTATATATTGATAATACATGCGCTCCATGCTGCATAGACTGTTTACCATAATCTGAGCACCACAACTTGGTTTAGATTTAGAAAAATTGGAAGGACTATTCACTTAAGGTAGTCACCTTTTCAGCATGCAAATTTACACTCGCTGACCTTTTGTTTACCGCGCAACAGTAAAACCACGTAAAACACTGGCGGATGCCTCAGTCTAGAATTAAGGGCTGAACAATTCAGCATAGAAATGCAAGTTATTTTGTGCCGTCAGTCTGTGAGTCAGAGCTGTAGCACTCCATTTCCAGGGGGGGGCTCATGCCTTCCAGTGCCCAAGGGTCACCCCCGCCAGTTTCTTGGGTGCAAAATTTTCACATATTGATCAGTAACTTGTCTACCCAAGAAAGTCACATAAGCAAATAACATGGTTTCATCTGCTAACACCGCTGTTCGGGGATCTTCTTGAAACTCCAATACTGGCGATGCAGGTGCAGGAATTTTTGGCGGAAACTCGACAGCCACAAAAGTGCTGGGCGATATATGGGCCAGTATTTAAAGAGTCAGCTTTGGCCAGCACACAAAGTGTACAGGCACTGAGAACCTCAGTCCCGTAAAGACCACCCTTGCAGAAGCTCTGCTTTGCACCCTGGATGAAGGGTACCCCACTTAAATACCTCCAGCACAACAGCATGGAAGTATCTCTGCCTTTTTGAAATACTAACCAGGTTAATAAGTTGTTGTAAACATCATTAGTGAGTATTATTGCTTCTGAATTATACATTGAGGTTCCTATTGAAGTGGTCCCTTGCTGTCATGAGAAGGCCCAGAGTACCCTACTGAGAATTCAGATCCCCCTCTAACTGTGTTACTGTGCCTACTTTGGAGGGATGCAGTAACTGGGATAGAAGACATTAATATTAATGCAAGTTACAGACCAAAAGAGAAAGCATGACATTCCATTATATTTTACACGTATAGGTTTGCTCTACTCACAGTACTTTCCTTTACAAGGAGATCAATCTGTTTATTATAAGGGCAAGGGACATTCCCCAGAAGAAAGGCAATTAGAGAACCACAAAGACCCACAATGTTCCGGTAGTCAAAGTGTATTCGTGTCACTGTGTCGATGTGTTTCGTGAAAGGTCTTTTTTTCCTGCTGTGAATCTGAAACAGGGAACAAATGAAATTCAAAGTCAGAGTTGCCCTGTTCTCATCTGGCCTTCAATGGTCTTCATTTGCTCCTGTTCTATTCTGTATAGTTCTTGAACGTGAAGGGTACCTCATTCAAAATGCGAAGAGAACAGCAGGCTGCATAAACATTATTACTGGACAATGACTAAGATGAACATATGAATCACAAATCTTGGTTTCCATGCAGGTGTGACAGAAATGCACAAAGCAGGAGGAGGTGACATTAAAGTCTCTCATGGGATCGTTCTAAGAAGCATACTGATCCTGCTGTTTGAAAATGTAAAACGTTCCAATCTCCAAGCATGAGAATCTCTACCGTATACTGCCTTCAAGAAAAATCCTCAGAAATGGGTCATGATAATAATCGACAGTAGCGTGATATGAACAAACACAGAGGACCATAAAGCAGAGCATTACAAACACAGCCCATATGCATACTGAGCATGTTCTAATACTCAAAGTGTTAGCAAATACCAGGAAAAGCTATAAATACTTATGTACAATACTCGCAGAAAGTATTGGGACGCTTCCTTAATTCAGTAAAAATATTGCACATTTATTGATTTTATAATTGTTTCATTCATTTACAAGAAGAATCACATTAGAAACAACCAAAAGTTTAAAAGCAAAACATTCATTTCAAGTAGTAATAAGTCGAAACCCAAATAGTTCTAAAGGAGCTATAGTTAAAAAAGGAGTTAAAAATGGAATTAAAAAAAGTTCATTGACAAACATCATTGGCTGCTTTCTAATTAGCATCACCTTTGCAAAAACATAAAACGCCAAACGTTTGCTTTTAGCGTCCCTTTGGGGGCCAATGGCAAGAACAGAACTGAATGAGTCTGTCAAAAAATTATGACACAAGAAAAAGAAAATATCTGTGCAGAAGATATGTGCAGATTGTAAACATTGCTTGTCAATGGACTTTTAGCATGAAACCAATAAATTTGCAACATTATTACAGAGTTAAGACTTTCTATAAATATTTGTAGGATGTCCTGAGATGGGAAGTCAGATGACAAGCTAGCTGATTCAGGATGCATTTGCTTGGTCCATATTATTACATTAATACTGAATTCTCTCTCATTGGCAGGAAATAAGCCCTGATTCTGATGCTTGACCTTGACACAGCTGTACGGCTCCAAAAATCAGGGTTTCATTTACATTCTCCCATGATGCTTTGGTACAGCTGCCTCTGTACGATCACGCTAACTTCACATGCCTAGTGCTAGGAGGTTAATGTCTGACTCCGGGGGCTTCAAGGTTGCTGAAGCTGAAACACCAGCTTAACAAAAACAAAAGGTGAAACAAATGAAGAATAGAGTGTAATGAAACTTGAGGACATGTGTTACCTTTTTTAAATTAGATACTGAATACTGCAGGAATATATCGGAATGAGGAAACATTTTGGATTTATATATATATGTACCTCATCGGCGGCAAGTACCTACTGAGAGCAGTCCGAGGAGGTAAGAACCACAAACCGCCAACAGGGTGGTGGACAGCCAAGACTCATCGATACGGGATGTGGAGAGACGGGATGTGAAGAGACGGGATGTGGAGAGACGGGATGTGAAGGAAGGCTGTCCCATTTGGCCCAAACCAACAGAAGAGCTACTGTGACACAAATTGCAGATAATTTTGATGATGGTCACGGGAGTAATGTGTCACGACACACACAAAAAAATATATATTTTTTTTTCGTGGATGTTTAAATATTCTGGCCAAGTCGTGTTCTGCAAGGCTGTGCTAGAGGACAGGCTGGGAGGAAACACAAATCAACGTCAGGAAAAAAAAAAACAATTCAAATTAAATGCAGCTGGCTGTTCTAAGATACTTTTATTCCGACCTCAGCTCAAACTTAAATTGAATTAAAAATTCTATTTGCATTTTCTCAACTCTCACAAGACTCCGAGCATGAGCAACTTTCTGCTGAAAACATAAAATCCCTATCAAGTATCTGAAGTGCATTTGAAGCTTGCTCCTGTGATCCATATGAAGATTTTTGGGGGGGGAAAACTGCCCAAATATCACTCTAAAGCCTCACATTATTTTGGAAATACCAAGCCATGTATAATGTGAATGATGAACTGCAGTTACATTAAACATAATAAAATATTAGGAAACCACTTCAGACCCCAAGTCACAGTGGGCTGAAGTCCTTGCAGGATGCTGTCGTCAGGCTCACGTGTGACGACAGGCAAGGGGGAGAATGATGCAGACCGCTGTGTGCTTATTAGGCCAAAAGCAGATCTCCTCACTCTCAGAGCATCATTTCTCAGGCTGCTAGAACATCCACCGTCACCCCCCATCCCCACCCACCACAGCAAACTCAGCGGGAACCAGCGACACCCCAGTTCCAGGGGTCTAAAAAAATTATGAAATAAACTTCGTCGGTGCTTGACAGAAACCTACAAGGGACAGCTGGGCGACAGTGTGATAACATGGACTGAAAGGCCGGAGCCACAAGGAGAGAATAGGAACACTGACAATGTAGCGGAGACCTTGACGAATTTTCTGAAATCCTTCTGCAACAGCAAGCAATACTGTGATTCACGTAAGGGGAGAGCGACGGCTTCCACACACACACTTTATCTTAAACTTAAATCATTCAGCCTAGGGTTGCCACGTGTCTCCTGCACACTACATTTAAGCCAAAACAAGGACATCACTCCGGTTAAGAAGCACTTGCTGCAAAAGAACTTTTTTATATATAACATGTTAGTGGTACATTCTGGATCTAGGACATCTGTCAAATGTGGACTGCCCCCTTTTGCGAAGTGGTATTTTCTTCCCCCCACTAAGACTGACAGTCATTGAATATTATGGACGCCTAACATAATAAAGCCCTCATAAACTCTGAGAAACCATCACCCTCCAAAATGCTCATTATCATATAAATTGACAAGACGTAATTGATACTTTCAAGCAAAGTTTGGATGGCAAGGTCAGCCAAGAATTAGTAATTACAGCCTAAGTCCAAGGTAGAGGAGGGTTTGCTTATTAACAGTCCAAGCTGCAGATCGCTGCGTGGGAACAGAAAACACATAGAGTGACCACAGCAAGCGTTCCTGTACACTGAAACAACTAAAGGCCATTACAGGAGGAGAGAACGAGCACAGAAATGTTCTCCATTGTTTATCTAAGCGTCAGGACAAACGGATGAGGGATAAAAGAATGCTGAATCTACTGGGCTGTGTTAAAAAATGGCAACCTCACATTCAAGACACACCCTTCCTGAGATCACCCATTACAGCAAAAAAAAAAAAAAAACAATTTGTATATTCTGTGAAGGAAAGCTAAAATGATTCATCTGTTTTTAAAGTACGCTCGTCTCAGACATTTAATTCAAGTGCATGGCGACATCTCACTCTGCACTTTAGTTGCCTGAGATGAATACGATAAATTTAGACACCATTTCCCATTCACTGGAGCGGTGCTGCTCACTGTAGAGGAGAAGCCGCATGGACATTTGTTAGCAATGAGAGTCAGCATCAGCTGCCCTGCTACCGTAACATGAGTCAGCCCTGGGAGCGGATAAGACGTATCCTGGATTATCCATCTAGAAAGGAATTAGCTCACAGAGCAGAAAAACAACTTCGCCACAGAAATTTAAGAGACATCTAGCTGGCTGACTGCGTCCATTAACCAGAAAAAGGTGCTGTTTTTCTGGGAACAGTGCAGGCTTCAAAATAATCTCATCACTGGTGACATACACGCTGCATGGCCAAAAGTATGTGGACACTCCTAGTAATTACAGGAGTTGGTCACATAAGCCATACCCATTGCTGACATGCAGGTGTGTAATGAAGCACACAGCCATGCAACCTGCAGTATCAGACACTGGCGGCAGAATGGGGGGGTCATGCAGACAAGGCTAGTGACTCTCTGCTAGGCGCCAACGTTGGACACCACCTTTCCAACAAATCAGTTTGCCACATTTCTGTCCTGCTAGAGCTGTCCTGGTCAACTGCGAGTGATGTGACTGTGAAGTGGAAACATCTGGGAGCGAGTTCAGCTGCGAGGTGGGGGCCACACAAGCTCACAGAAAGGGACCTGTTCACCCAACATCAATACCCAACCGGAATGGCAGCAAGTCCCACCAGCAATGTTCCCGAATCTAATGGAAAGCCCTCCCAGAAGAGCAGATCATAGCAACAACAGCAACTTCATATTAATACCCTTGGTTTCGGAGTGAGATGTTGGACAAGCTGATGTCCATGTGCTTTTGACCATATAGTGTATGTGTGACAGTTTGGTGTGCTGTCCACTGTGTGGCAGCGATCAATATCCGATGAGAAAGATGAAGGTCTAAAAATGAGGACCCACTCCTTCTAGGACAAAGGTGGGGAACCTGTTCTATGGACAGCCGGTGCGGGTTTTTGGGATGACCTCTCAATCAGCCAATAGTAAAGCAGTGGTTCTCAACTCCAGTCCCGGGGACCCACAGTCATTGGCTGATTGAGAGGTCACCCCAAAAAGCCACACCCACACCGGCCCTTCATGGATCAGGTTCCCCAGCCCTGTTCAGGATGTGCCCTTGCCAGTGCGTTTGATTTCACGTACCAGTTCACCTTCCCATGGGATACAAACCGGCAGTGCTTACAAAAAAACTTCCCACTACAGTGCCAGCAAAAACATCGAAAAGAAATAACGTCAGTTAACGAAACAGTTACAGTTAATTACACTAATGAAAGCTGTAAAAACATGCTTCGTTTTCAAACGTGAATGATAGCGCAATGACAGAAATAACTCCTCCATAAAAGTTTAAGCAGCTCAACAAGGCAGGAATTGATTTTTAAATTGCTCAGCAGCTCATATACCTGCTGGTTTAATATTGGTTACATTAGAGCACAAGGGTTTCAGTGACTACGCAAGCAGAACCGAGTAAACAAAATTGTCCCCAGATGGGTTTTAAATATGGCACAGTGTTACCTCCCTGGGGAACGCAACAAATAAAGGAAAAGGCAACTCTTTGGTCAATCGTCTTCATCATCATCATTATTATTATTATTATTATTTTGTGCATGACAGTTAAATCAGCCTGCAAGATTTTATCCACAGGAAATCTTTAAAAATTAGTATGGGGGGAAAAAGTGAATTTATAGCTTAACACAGAAGACATTTTGGAGATTTCAAATGATATGTATAATAATATTTGGGATAATGTGTTAGATATGTAATGTGGGGCCTTGGAAGTGTTACTAGGTCACAGTTTACAGGTTTAAAAAGGCTCTAACTGGCCGAGGTTTTAGGTCATAGGCATCTGGCGAAGGGTAATACATCAGCACAAGACATGGAAGTCTTTTCTCCGCATTTAAAGACTGATTGCAGAAGCCTCGGGCTTTGACACAGAAAGCACCTTAAGTACAAAGGTCAAAGATAAGCGTCCCTCTGGATGTACCAAAGGGTGGAACCAGCAGGAAGAGGAGGAGCCGGCAGGGAGCAGAGGAGGAGAGGAGCAGAGCACGTCGATCGAGTCGGATGCATTTATGTGAGCGTCTGGTGCTGCAAATCACACGGCGCCACGATGCCTTTACAAGTGTAACAGAACATAGTTATTTTAACGCGCATGTTCGTGTCAACATAATGAGTCAAATCATTAAAGCGATTACAGTGACTCACGTTGGTAACCATGGCGTGTTCATGCATCGATCATGTGCACCGCCTGGGAAACGGGCCGCCACAGAATATTTAACATAATAAAACGTTTCAATTATTCTGACACCAAGTCTTTTCTGTTGTATCACATATATTCCTGTCTTTCTGAAAAAATTCCACGGAATGCTAACACGAAAACGCACCCGAAAACACTTTAGCTTTACGCTCCCCAGAGAACACCTTGTGCACAGGTGAAAAATTGTGCAGCCTTTCATAAAATCTGCAGGCTCCGTCAGACCTACGCATACAGCACATCCACCACCATCTCCCATCCATTAATGGAGCCAGAGCTCAGAAATAGAAGCATAAAAAAATGAAACAAAAAAGAAAACAAAACATATCAGTTACCATGCCTGATTTAATGGCCCATCTCTCCTTTATGCATTTTTTTTCCCCGGCTTCGCAGAACAGCATAATGAGTCTTTACAGCAGTAGAATTAAACTGCATATCCAATTTAACCAAGTCCTCAGAGAGACTTGACATTGCATAATATTGATGTCACTTTTGGCTGATTTAATTATAGTCATCTGGTGATATGATGATCAGGCTACCCATTCAAATGCTTAATGACCACTCCATTAAATTCAGAAAACCTGATATTGTATCATTTGAAGTATAGTGTTTTTTTGTGACCGACAGGCTCTGAAAATGCCCCTGGTCCTGCTTAGGTGTGAGTCTTAGAGGCTGTTCAGATCATCAACAGGAACTTGCTGTCCCCATTAACTAGAGTTTTCATGGTCAGACTGGGATTAATCTAGGCAAGGTTTTCTCTGTTATTCCCACTATCTATTCCTCTCTGTATCCGGCAGCAATGTCCCTGATGCCTAACCTTAGGCTTACGTGTTACACGATCCCCTCACTTAACACTGACCTCTGACTCTAAGAAAGGGGAGCTGAACACCAGCTAACTGCCAATCCAGCAAATTCACCTCCTCACACTTCCGCGCATAAGCTTCTCCATACCCGGCGGAAGGGGCTGCCATTGCTTCGACACCACGCCCTGTTCATTGAAATACATGCACCCACTACGCCCTTTCTTTGCCCAACATCCACTTTCGATACAGCACACATTAGGTGGGTGACGGCGGTAGACGTTTCAGGCCTGCATAGTAAAGAGCGCTACAAATGCAAGCTACACAGTCACGTACCTTTAGTTAAAAGTGTGATCCTCCTCATTCCTCAGTTCTGCCCTAGGTGTTAAAAGCTGGTAACATTTTTCTTGCTTGTACTCGAGAGCTTGTGAACAGACAGGGAGCAAATTCAAAAGGAATCCAAGCTCCTTGGCTTGTTCCTCAGACTATCGCTCGAGTGAATCCACACAGAGTGGAAATCCCTTAACACACCTTTCATTCCCGGCAAGCTCTTGTCCTGTTCTTGCTCTGCAGAGTGAGCATACAAGTAAACAAAAGCTCGTCAGGAAACTGGCATTCGAGCGGCCTTGGTAATTCCTTTCCATTATCCGGACTGCTGGATACTTTTTATCTGCACTGTTAATGCCCCATTGGGTGTGAGTTTTTTTTCTTTAATTTATGTGGTCTTTTGTTGTTCTGCTGGCCTAATCTCTTTCGACTGCCCTGGAAAATAAGCTTAATTGCATAAAAAATACATATTGACGGCAAGACATACCTTCTGGATGAGTACAGACTTGATTATTGATTAAAGAGATTGATTTCAAGAGACTGATTTTTTCATAAATTCTGATACTTGGGCTGTTTTTTTTTTTTTATTAAGAAGATCTAGAGATTCGTTCTCAAAACATATTCTGCACCAGATGTGTTTTGCTAGAGACTTCTGTTCTCCATGAAAAATTCAGGGATGTGTCTGCTCTCACGAATGGCGGAGTTGCACTTATGCCAAAAATGGGAAAACGTCATCTGTCTCAGAAAAGGACAGCGAGGTGTCTGTGGTGGCACAAAGCTGGGGGCCAAAGCACCGGGCAGGGTGAGGGATCACTCTGGGATATTTATGATTGGCCTGGAGAGTGACCACGGCTCTCTATGGGCAGAAAGGCAAGCAGATGAGAAGTTAACGAGTGCCTGGGATGAAGATATTTCTGTAAACAGACATTGGGTTTTACTGCCGCTTCAACTGGAACGACGTCGGAGCCGGGATTGACTGATTAAGAAGGCAGATGAATGACAGATGTGAGGCAGGGACTCTATGGGATGGAGTGCCAAACGGGACAAAAAGCACGCTTGGTTTTTGAGCCAAGTTCCCCTGTATCCAAACAAAATGGCACCTTTTACTTTTGCAAGCAATTAAGCATCTGTATTCATAAATTTGGCAATATATAAGAATTCGATGTGAAATTACATCAAAAAAATGAATTGGATAAATATAAACAATTTTTTAAATGCTGAATATGCTACATTTCCAAAAAGATTGTAAAATTCAATGAAAATAATGTCTTGCTGTTTATCCTGTAGTTAACTAAACCGTTAAAACTTACCTTTAATGTTTTATACATAATTATGTAATACATAATGCAAGAGCAATCAGTGCTTTATCTAGTCCAGCTGGTTATGAAGTGCATTCACACACACACAAACACACACACACACACACACACACACACACATCCCAGCATACCCTTGATGGCTGCCTCATTCAAGAGCTTTTCCAGCAACTGTTCTGTGCAGAGTATCTGACTGCTGGTCCTCACAGCAGAGCTTGGCCGCATGGTGTAAACGCTCCAGGACTCTACCCAAAGAATTACCGGTCCTGTCAGTTGACAGATTACCGCACAGTGACACTGACTTGGGCCCTGGTACAGTATAGTGCCTAAAGAGCTAAACAAAGCCTCATACATCACCTGTCTGCAGACTGATCCACAGTAAAGCTCACTGTACAGCAACTCTTGTTTGCAAGCTCCTCCTATACACTGGACACATGCTGCTATGGAGCTCTCAGCTATCAGACCCAGGAGCACTGTATTCCACGATAAGTGACACTGGCTAATCCCCAGGGGTTCATAAAGATCAGCAGCCACATGAGTTTGCGTGGTCTGTCCAGTGGGCTCCAGCAATGTCCGACGCCAAGGAAATGCTGGTCCAGCAGAATGGGTCCCTGGTGATTTTGAGGCCCCCTCCATAGATCTACCGTCTCTTTCAAAACTCATCTAATCAAAAATGCTGAAGCGTGAGACGGCTCACCGTCAGAAGCATATAGGCAGCCGCACCGAAGAGGGTTTTATTTAACAGATGGTCATTTCAGTCTCAATGGGCTGCCAAGGGTGTTTTTCCTGTAACAGATGGCTGGATCTGATAAAATACTTTAGCAAAATAATGCTGAATTGAAAAATGAAAGACAAAAACAATTAAATTGAAAGTGAACAAAAGCAACCAAAAAAGCGGACCATTTTTACGACAAGCCATACATCTGTCTTTTGAACCTTTATCTAACTAGAGTTTTGTTGTCTCGTCAATACCCGAAGGATGCTTTTCTTTTTTTTTTCCAGTGCCAGTTGACTAACGTCTAAAATTCAAATACAAATGCAGTATTACAACAATTGCCTAACAGCCACTGACATTTACTTAAAATGCAACGCAACTTAGGAAAATAGTAGAGCAGTCAGCCGTGCAATGATAATGCATGCATGCATTCATACAAAGACACGCGTCCATATTCCCTGTATTTACAAACGAAAACTGAACATCCCACTCTCTAATAATGTAGGTTTAACTCTTGAGCACCTTTTTGAGATGTATAAGCTGGACTGAGACAACTTGGTGTTTTTGGAGGATCTCAAGTTGATATGCAGTCTCTTTACACCACACTCAGACTGTACTGCTTAGATTTAGAAATAAAGTATTAAAAATGCAACAGTGTGGCTGCATTGCTGGCAGTAATAGATACTCAAGAAAATATAGGAAAAATAGGGCAGAAGAGAGAAACAGATATAGAGCACCTATGCAGCAAAGTCATTTGACACAGAGAAGGAAGTCAGCAAAGGTCCAGCACCATGGACAGCAACCACCATCTGCATCTGCAGTTCCTGGGAGTTTTATAATGTACAAAAATGTTCTGAGGTGAGAAGGAAAAATGACTGGTTCTGGGAGACGACCAATCAGATTGTAGAAGAGGTGGGTCTAAGAACTCAGAGGAGGCAGGACCAAGACATCTGATTGGTTGGCCCCGCCTACTCTATTTGCTTGGACCCACCTCCTCTATAATCTGATTGGTTATCTCTCTGGCTGAGTAATTTTTTTTCCTTCCGCCCTCAGAACATTTTTATGTAAGTAAATCTCCCATGAGGGCATGTGCAGACCTTGGCCAGGTCAGACAGTTTAGCTGATTAGCATCTCAACCCCAGAGTCTGTGAAAAGGGCCGTGAGCAAACCTAGCGAGTTCACAATTTCAGTCCAGCCCTTCTAAGAATGACACACACTGGCAGCAAATGACCAGTCACACAGCATATTAGACCTGGGTTCTGGTGGAGTGTGTGTCGGCTGGTCTCCTTTTAATGCAATCCCCGGGTCAACCAGCCCAACATGTGCTATTCCTAGCAAGCCGAGTCCTATATGGGAGGAGAGAGAGAGGTGCATGAGGAGAGCTCGGCAAGACAAAAACTGGTGGGTATTTGCCAGATTTGGAAAGATTTATCATACTTTGGCACAGAACTGAAACCATGGCATTCTAGACGGATGAGAGTGGCTGGACACTGTTCCTTGATTTAAAGACAACCATTACAATCCAAATAATCAGCCTCTGTGGATGATGCAGCAAATGCCCCTCTCCTTCCCAGCTTAGCTGATTTATTGCACGTCCCTTTTAGTCCAGATCACTTCCACTCCCTACCATTGTGCTGCTTAGATCCGACTCCTGGTTCAGTCACAAACACCAGGCTATAAAAATTCATTTGCATCTCCTCCCAGTAACGTGCTCTCTGGTTATTTCTTTGTTACAAACAGAATCCAATGTCTCTAGTCAGCAGCCGGTCCCTATGATTTTGCCCGGGGATTTAGGCGAGGGGCTTTTCTGCTAAACCCTGTTTTGCAGAGAACTATACTAATACCACACATTGAAATGGATATATTATAACAGACATGCTCATATTTTCTTCCAAGAACACTATAAAGACGAGTTTACTGTACAATTATTTGATTAGCCAATAATTTACTTACTGGACAACAAACTTCACTATTTCACTTTGGTTTTACGGCACTAGAACCTTAATTACCGCTTCCTTTGTTTTGAAGTAAAGTACTAGGTATCACCTGCATAGATAAGCATATTGGTGTCAGGAAGCCAACTTGCTAAATTCAGCTGTTAACACAGAAAGACCTTTGCAAGGTGGAAAGAAACCGATGCGCCGTCCTTTGGAGCTCTGCGCTCTGAGAGGCTGAACGCATGCAGATAATCCTACGGTGCTGCTTCTGAAAGCTTAAAACTCCAGCAGTATCCTAGCAGCAACTCAGCCGTACTGACACAGTATAGAAGTGCATGCATATAAATTATTTATATTTATACTCTACGTATTGCATTGTTGCACTTGTCACATTTTACTGCACTGTGTGGTCTCTTCTACAGCTGTCTTTGTATGTATGTTACACTGCAGTCTTGGATGTTTGGTTTCACTATATACTAATATAAGATTGGAAAGGGAAAAATCAGGAATCGGTAGACTGAATTTCATATCTAGCACTTCATCATTCTAGAACCCTCTTCTGCAGGGGGACAAAGTGTCTGCACCCTCTCGAGATCTCAGGTAGAGTTAAAACCATCGCGTCCTGCTGCCCCTGGCTCCCGGTCCCGTGTCACATCTCCTGAATATGCTCAGAACTCAGATGCCACACTTAAAAACCTCAGATGGTGGAAGGAGAAAAAGGCGGCACTCTCTTAAAAAGCAACTGTGGTAGAAATTTATGACACTTAGCCGGTGCTTCAGAGTATGACGTCGCTTTATTACTGGATTCAGGGAGCAGCTGCTTCGACGACATCACCGCGGTAATGCTCACAGGACTTAAAGCTAACATACTTTTTATAGTGGTACACAGATAGCTTGCCCCCCCCTCCCAGAACTGGATCAGACCGATTAGGGTGGGGCCACATACACTTCATCATATATGCTTTATGCAGTTTACACCTTTCAAGCATGTATATACTTTATACAGTTTGTATCAAACTCAGCGCATATGCATTCTGTACACCCTTTGTCTCATGGGTCTGGTGACCTGCATGCAGCCTCACTCATGCAGCCTCACTCACGCAACCTCAATCATGCAGCCTCACTCACGCAACCTCAATCATGCAGCCTCACTCATGCAGCCTCACTCACGCAGCCTCACTCACGCAACCTCAATCATGCAGCCTCAATCATGCAGCCTCACTCACGCAGCCTCACTCACGCAGCCTCACTCATGCAGCCTCACTCACGCAGCCTCACTCATGCAGCCTCACTCATGCAGCCTCTTCTTGGTTTCCCTGCTCTGTTTGATAAGTGAGCTCCAAACTTACATTTCTGTTCTATAGACTGTATTTCTGCGAAATCTAAACGGCAAGAAAGCTAAGTGGGTACTGCTACAATAAGGTTAACTCTTAATTCTCTTAAGCTTATATTCTCGGTTGTTATCTGCCTAACACATAGGTACCATCGCATTAATATAAAAATATATTCCAAAGCTGTATACAAAAACATCTCTCTAGAGTCAATTTTTCTCTCACATAATGTCGCAGGTAGCAGTAACAGAGGCAGTGATTATGAAAAAGAACAACAACAAATTATAGAATCTAAATGGAAAATGATAAAATATGTTTAAAAGATGAGTATAAATAAACAGGGCATTTTGGAGCGGATGAAGGAACATAATGGTCCAGAAAGCTCATGTTATCGAACTGAAAAACATCACATTTGACCTCTAAGCAGCTAAATGACCAAGGAGAATGATTCAAAGGTGTGGCTGGAGCTTGTCGTTGATGTGGCCACTTGCCCCGCTGGCTGCAGTGCTAAGGCAGCAAATGGCAGCGCAGTGCTCTGCGACGCAGACTCATCCACAACAGATGCTGGCAATTACGGTTTAATTGATAAAGAGAAGAGCTTTACAACTTTGATGAGTTGGTGCAACAGCCTGGGGTGCAGGGGAGGCATCTGAGATCCAGAGACCGTTAGCTGACACGGCGCAGCCTGACACTGGCTGCCTCATTCACTTAGGAGTGTCTAATTATTAGCCAAGGGCTGTTAGCATAAATTTGTGACCTTGATAACTCACAGTATGAGGTGATACGTTTTCTCTGCAGCAAAATGACAAAGACTAATTCTAAAAAAAAAAAAAAAATAGAAAATAACCTTTTTTAAAGTCTCGACTTCTAAAGACACGAAGACTAAAATAAACAATGAGCACCTGTTGCCTAATGAGAGATTTCGGGACGTACGAGTGGAGGTGGGTTTCTTACAGCTGAAGGCAGTAGCGTCAGTCCTGGACCCGTGAACTGATCCGCGTTATATACACCACAGCGGTGGGGAGGGGGGGCAGGAACTGGAGCGACAGTCTGCTGCTATGAACCGATTCAGAATCAACTGCAGTGGAAAATTCTTAGATCTGTTGTCTTGGTCATTGTGTAGGTTAACCACCCTGACACCAGGGTAGACCAGGCATTCCCACAGTGGGGGCCGGGAGGCACTGGTGGGGGCAGTCGTGAGATGATTTCCATAATATGTTTATAACATTTTAAAAATGGGAAAATATTCAAATTTAACAGTAATTTCTCCATTGTGATAAATCTACAAAGGCATCCTTCCCCCATAGGTGAAATGTACGAAGCCCCCCAGGCTGGTAAAATGGGGGGGGTCACAAGTCTGCGGCATTGTTATTCTGGGGGGGGTCATGGACTGAGATAGGCAGGAGTGTTCAAATCAGGGTTAATATTCACTCATCTCCAGGGATTAACCAACAGTAATTAGCCTTTTTGTAAGACCTTAGATTTAATTCCGTTATTTTACAAAATTAAGTGTATATATCTCCCAACTGCTGATCTGAAAAGGATAGCCAGTACGCCATACAGTGCAGAAAGGTTGAAAATAAACGCTGTACCATAAAGGTAATCGTCTTCCTTATTCACAAGAGCTTCAGTGATTAAAGAAAAGCACTTTTTTCATCTAGAGGCGAGCGAGTTAAACTCCCATGAGGGGCTTTGCTGTTGTACCCTTGGGAAGGTACTTCAGCTAAATTATGTCACCGCAAATATGCTGTGTACGCAAGCAAAGGATACAAAGTGTAAGCAGCCTTTAAAAAAAGGACTTAATAACATAATCTCCGAATAAATTAGACCTGCAAGTGCGAAAGGGAGAATGTATCATAAACAAGAACAGACTTCGTGGACTAAAAGCTTTTTCTAGGCCTGCATTCCGTAGGCACCAATCATACCCCAATCGCGGCCCAATCTTCACCGCATGTTCCAATAGGAAGGCCCCCAAACTTTCATAACTTCTAACCAAAACTCAGCAGGCCTTACTTGAAGCCAGCGTGAAGAAAACTTGATGATTATTTAAGTGAATTAGCAAACATGTTCATAACTTTGGGCTACATTTTTTCGCTTACTGTATGTAAAAAAATATTTTTTTGCCATCTTGTGGTACTAAAAATATAACATTTTCATGCCAAATAAAAAAGAACATTGCATTGCAGCTGACCTGCTATAATATAGACAGGGTGACCGTCAAACTAATATTTTAAAAATTCGATGCAGGAAAAAAGCTTAATCCACTATTTTCATTACATGTTTTATTTATTTAGCAGTATTACGGATTAATGTAGCGGCAGAACGACCTTGCTGACTAAAATTCAAAGCAGTTTCTCATCATTCGTATCAATTTCCATTCTTGGCTATGGCTTTCTGCAAATCGGTTGACACGGCTAAATGTAAGGAAATCGGTCTCATTTAAACATTTAAAAAAAAAGAATTTACGTTACCAACCATCCATTTTCTTTAGAAATTGATACTTTAATAACTTATATAGTTCAAGCTCGTTTTCTTAGCATACTGTATATGCAGTATCAAAGAGATTAAAGCGTGGTTTCGATATATTTCGGTGCGATAATATAGTTTTCGTCCACAAGCTCCGTCCCTAAATGATTTTAAGACGTTTCCAATCCACCTGACATTCATAATTATAAACTGTCCATTTACTTCATTACCCAAAGACACGGTTGTTTAATATTCACGCTGGATTGTTCAGCGGTCATTTATGATCAGCATGTAATAACGGAGTTATCTAAAGTAATCAATAGCGGGGGCTGAAGCGGAGCTGCGGCTCCCTGTGACTCACGGCCTATTAAAATCTGAAAAAAGGCCACTGGCAGCATTCAGCAGCCATGTGTGAATGTCGCCTTTTTCCCTTCCGGAACAGCCGTGTGTGTCAAAAAGAAGCCGGAACGGGTTGCGTCTGACCGGACTACGGTAGATCACGCTCTGCTGGAGATAGAAAGAGCGAGTCATGAATATCTATGGCCATCTCCTGTGTTGCTTTTTTTGGTTAACTTCCCAGACTAACCGCTGTTAAAACAGACATTAATCCACAAATGTAAGTTTCCGCAGCAACTGGAAAACACATAAAATAAGTAGTACAATAAGCTTATGTATTGGTGGGATGCGCCTTTGTTTCTCTTGATTTCTGTTATTCCATTAAATGCTGATTACTAATGATCTTTGTTCTACCTAATACCCTCTGGATATTTTATGAGAATTGTCTGAAAATGTGGTATTTTCTTTTCATTTTGCTGTTGTTATCACACTAAACTACTATTTATTCACAGAATAGGGTGCAGATGGTAGTTTAGAGGCACAATTTTACCTGACCTGCATGCACTTGGATCCCTGGAGAAACATACGGTGCCAAAACCAAACCCATTCTGGGTCGTCTGATATTCTGCAAGTGTGAGGCTGCAAGACCATCTCTTCCGCTCTAGGTAATTTACAACAACCGCGACAAATATTATTTATAATAATACAGCCATTTTGCCAGTATTGTAGCAGTCAGTTTAATTATTGAAATAACAGTGTAGCCATGCAAGCCTTGATCTTTTGATTTTTTAATATAGCCTAAGGGCAACCAGTGCCATGATAATTAAGAACATTGACTTGTAACCTGGAGGTTGCCAGTTCAAATCCCAGAATTATCAGCGACGCTGTACCCTCAAGCAAGCCCCACACCTCAGTGAATCCAACACAATACCCAGTCATTCAGACGAGTAAAACCTTAGGTAGCATTAAAAAAAAGTACCAACTGCACAATTGAACAACACGGTTTGTGAAGATCTTCGGCCAAACAAGCGAGCTGTAGCTGGACTCGAGGGTCAGTGTTAACCTCATCAGCTGTCCCTCCCACATCTGCCGTCCGTGCCCTCAAATCCTCCACCTACGGCCATTACTAATGCAGAATAAATACAAAAAAAAAACAAAAAACACATGTATAATGGCGTTTTAAAAGACACAAGGCAGTGAGGGTGGAGAATGTTCATTCATTATTTATCTCTGAAGGGATTCATGCATTTTAAATGGAAGCCAGTGGGCAGCTGGAACCAGTAAGAGATGTGGGTGGATTTTTGTAACATTTTTATAAAAGGAAGGCTTCTGACGAAGACATCTTGGTTTTGAAATGGTTAAAAATAGCAGTTATCATGGTCCTGTGAGCATTTATGGTCCTTAGGTCTGGAATATTCACCTGGTATTGAGTCCATATTGTTGCTGCCTTCTGTCAACATACCAAACTAGGGTGCTGATGATACGAATGTTACAGCCTCCCTCAGTGCTGCTGGAGAGCTCAGATTTGTGCTGTAACATCTTCCTGGCAGTTTGCATATGGCGAGAGCCCTTGGATCACTGCCAGTGCCTGTCGGCCAGCTCGCAAATTCAACCTCAGGGCTCATCTCACCATTTAAAGATCAAGTGTCTTAAGTTATTATGCAGCAGCTCCTGAAGTCCTTTTTTTTCTTTAAAAAAAAAAGAAAAATATTTTTTTTTAGAAATTAAGGAAAGCCGAAATGTGAGAGGAATGCCTCTGCACGGAGAATGAAGTACATTTAATTTGAATTAGAAAAAAGTATACACATCTATGCAAATTTTTTATTATTAGAAAATAGAGGGATTTTCAGGGATTGTTGTTGCTTTAGGGCTGCATTATTACTCAGACAGGAAAATAATGTCTCTCTTTAGATCGGCTGTTTTACCTTTTGCCCCACGTCTCAATTTAAGCAAGGTGTGGGCAGCCAACTCTTATGAGCATCTCTTGGAGCACGTGGCCCATTTCCCCCCTTAACGCAGATGTTCGGCTTTCTCGCTGCACACAGTGGATCTCCCTGGTCCATCTGCATTAATCATTCTTAAATACGTCAGACTCACAGAAAACAATTTGCCTTCCGATACGAACATGACTTCCTCGGTAATATTTGGAAAGGAAAAAAACTAAATAAATCTTTCATTTCGCTGGTTATCATGTACGTCGTATTATTAAATTGATTCCATTGGGCCACTAAGTGGCATATAAAACATACCAGTCATCACTTTGAGAACGTAAAACCGTCGCCCTGATTTCAGAAATAGGCCATGCAGTGTGCTCTGTTCTTCCATGTTGTAATAAAGCATCTACTTTATCATAAAACATATGCTGCTTCAGCTAATACTGCTATTTATATGATTTCATTTTTGAATAACTCACGGTACAGCACTTTGGTGGGGATAACAAGAATTTAATATGGTACCAGGCAGGGAGAATTGCAATTCACACTATTTGTAATGATAACGCCAACATAAAGAATTAGACTGTCACTTTAGAGATTTCCAAAAAGCGCGGGGTGGTATGGTAAGAATTATACCCACTGGCTCAAGTTATTTACATTCAGGATCCATTTATGCAGTGTTATGCATTGCGCTTTCCATTTGAGTTAACTGTGTAATATCAAACAGCAACTCTCAGTGATGATAAATTATGTTGATTACAGACTCCTGTGTGAACTGCGATTATGAATTATCCCGAATGCAGGGAAGCCGAGGTTCTCCCACAGCCACAAGTTCCTCTCTGTTTCTGTCTTTATCTCTATATCTATCTTTTTCGCTCTTTTTGCCTTGAAGTCCTGCACTTCTTGGTGGTTCTAGGAGTCAAGTATCAGTTGTGAATTCTTATCTGCGGAAGAAATATTACATACAAAGACTGCACTGGTGTTTTTCTTCTCAAACTCGACACCCAACTCAATTCTATGGCAAGAATAATATTATAATAATACCATCATAAATGGCGAAACCCTTCACTGGTGTTTGTTTAACCCAAAATGTTTTTTTTTGCTTCATCCAGCACCAACATGTAACATGACTAATGATTATAGAGTGGTTAATTACATGAGATATTAGAACATCTATTATCAAAGTTCTAATTAAAGCGTGCACATACGTCTCTGAAATCTCATTTTAGCTATTGAATACACATCAATAACAAAGTAATTTTACAAAGACTGTGTGTTTATTAAATCTGGGTTTATTCTTACACAGAGTAGTTGACACACTGCTTACTTTTCAGAAGCACTTTGTTGAGATAAAGGCGCATAGAGAAGGCATTTCAATGGAGACCCTTTTTAAAAAATTTTCCCGTATGCATACAGTATATAATTCTGAATGTCGGAAAAATGAAATGATGAAAATTTATTCATCAAAAGCCTTTTCCCCAAGACTTCAGAATAATGAAAGTCAAAATAATCCAAACATAAAGAACTACCAAGCCAGTTCTGAGTAGTCAGGATTCTGCAAATAACTCACTTTAAATGGCATTCTGTAAGCATAAGCTATAGAAATAGTCTTTCATTTTACACCCTGAATGGTTAAACCTTGTATTCCTTATTAATAAGAGTTCAGGATAAGTAGCACATATTTTTCAACTTATCTTTGCACAGGTGATATATATTGTAAATACCCAGTGTATGAAAGTCTAGACAATGTAACAAGCCATTGTTTGCATTAGCAAATGAAATACGCTTTGCTGAGTTAGAAAATCATCTCATATATTAGGCATAATAAATAGCCAAAAAAATGAAATATAAAAGATTTTTAAAATAAGGATTCTAGAAGAATATCACTTAATGATCATCATTGATGTGGAAATTATTATTGTAACAAAAACTGCTCTTAAATCAATGTAATGGGACTGCAAGAACAAAAAATGTTTCATAAGATATGTAAAGAAAAAGCTAGATGTGTAGCTGAATTGTCCTGTTAGTCTGTGTACTGCTCTGCCTCAACCCTCTGCTGCTGTGAGGCTGGAGTTTGTGCATGTGTATCAGGTTAAGCTTAAGGCACATGGATCGATTTGCAACCTTGCCGACGTGTTCGGTTTAGGAAAAACGTGATTCCGCTAATGATGTGGGACTCCGTCAAGGGCAAATATTCAGTAAATAAGGATCAGTTCATGGACAGAGGAG